>PVJH01008677.1:0-83870 GCA_004026705.1 Nesogale talazaci | reverse complement strand
TGTTGCAGGAATCAGTTCTGATTCATGACAGCCCCACTCCACGACCTCCGGTCCTGAGCCATTCTCTGCTCACTGATGACCATGGTGCGCTTTGCGTCTTTCAATGCGTGGGGCTCATCGTCCAGCACTACAGCAGACACGCTTCTGTTGTGCACTACTGGGGCTCATCAAGAGGCGCAATTTTGGACGTAGTTTGCCAGGCCTTGGTCTCTAGTCTGTCTGAATCTGGAAGCGCTACTCAAATCTGTTCGCCATGGGGGACTTGCTGCGATTTGAAGCTCGGATGGTCTAAGCTACCAGTCTCGTGGCAGTACCCAAGCCCCCACAGTACAACAGACGTAAACAAGACTCCAGATTCCAGGTAACAATGACCCTCTGTTTATTTGGGCTGTTTGCTTCTTTAAATACTCAGCCATCTGACTCTCTCATTGTTGAGGATTAGTCATGAGTTAAGTAGGACAGGGGAGATGTTATTAATAGTTTATTGCATATCTATTCAAGAAATTTAGGTTAAGTTTATATATCCAGCCCCTGAAAAGAGAGAGGCTCTGTGTTTATTTAAAACCACGTGGATTCTTGTTTCCTCTTAGAATACACAAGCCTAAAATGAAAACTGATTGTGTCAGATTTATAGGTAAGTTGCTCTTTTCTTCAAATGTGTTTTCCTACCTTTTTCTTTCTTCTTTTGTTAATTCTGGATTTGAGCCTTTTAAGTTAGTCCCTTTAAGGTTTTTGTTTTAAGGAAAAAACCTCATAAATTTAAAATGTAAGTGCACACATCAAGGAAACTTTGTCCATTTGCTTCTCCAGAGTGAGTGGTGGTCATTGTCAGTACTCAGAGATTATTTGACTAAATTCTATCATTATGATAAATGGAGTTGCACTGCGGCCTGAATATTAAAATTGGGAAAAGAGTTCTGTGTGATAATCAGGAAAAGGTAGACATGAAAAGGAAAAGTGTTTTATATGAGTAACGTACAAAACAGCAGTGGGATTTCTAAGGTGTTTATATACCTACAGTGTGTCCGGGACAAAACTGGGCATGGTAACAAGGGTGCTTTAAAAAATTACTGGGAAAAAAATTCCATGATCTCTTAATTGCTTTTTTGCCACACACACACACTTTTTGAAACCCTCTTATGTGTGAATAGCATTGGGCATTACCTTTTTGGGGTGATATAAGAAATCCAGAATCATTGGATCCCCAAATGGTTGACACAACCATCTAACCCACACATTCCCCACCCACCATGCCCTTGGATTTAGACACTGAAGACCTTTTGCAAAATGCAAATGTGCTATTTGGGAGGAATTATACATCAATACACTTCCATCTGATGTCAGGCACACCCTAATTAACTGTCATGTTAACTGTCTTATGGCCTCAGTATGACTTGGAGGAGAGGAAGGCAGAGGAAATCTATGGTATGCAGCCTTGTTCCCGTCCAACTGAAGAGAAACAAGGATGTGGGGAGATACCTCGTGATGGGGAGGGAAAAGGCATGCTCTTCAGAAAGGCATGCATCCCTGAGTAATGCCTGTGGCTGATGGGTGTGTTTGTTGGGGGTAGGGGAGGCTGATGATCTGTTTCTGGAAAACTGGACATTGAAAACTACAAGGAACCGCTCTTCTCTGATTTATCCTGAGTCACCATGCATCAGAATTAGCTTTAAGGCAACTAGCGACAAAGGAAGGGGGATCCGGTAGAGAATGTAGGGAGGCAAGCAAACCAGCCTCCCTTCTCTCCAAGGTTGCCTTATGCCTGCAAGAGTCCATATTCCAAAGGGATATTTTATCTAAGTGCTCTCCAGTTTTCCATGGAGTTTCTGCAGGTCAAGGACTCTTTTTTTTAATTGAAGGATATGCCTTAAGAACTCGGAAGCCCTCAGGAACTAAATATGAATGGAGGGGAAAACCATCTGATGTCCGTAATGCAAGTGGAATGACCCACCTACCCCAGGAAAACAGCCATGAGGCATTTCTCTGTGACGTAGGAGCAGTATCCCATACGGTGGCGTTCACCACCTCTAAGGGCCACTTCTTCTGGGAAGCACTGTTCTCAACCCTGTGCGAAGAAGCGTCTCACTATGACTGAAGGCTTGCAAAGGATGTTAAGGACGAGGTTGTGTCAAACATAAAGAAGACTGTGCTGTTCTCGGAGGTCCAAATGGGTGCAGCAATTTGGCTTCAACTTGTTGAAAATAAATTGTGGATAGTTCCAGGTCTTTTGAGGAATCCTTGAAGCCTTGGGAAAGGATGCTTTCAGATGACTAGGTGCTTGAACCCAAGTAGAAAGGAGGCCAGTCTGTGCTATCCTCCTCCGTCTGATTCAAAATAAGGTAATCTATAACCTTGAGACAAGGCAGTTATATAGGCAGTCATCTAATCTGGTGTCAGTTTGAGGATGAAGAGTGTAATCTAACCTGTCAATCTGGAGATAGCCAATGAGACCTCTGTGCAGGCATGACTTTCTCCTGAGAATTCTGGGAAATCCAGCTGTATTTCCTCCTTGGAGGTGGGAGACTCTCTGCTCACTCCCTTGGATACGCTCTACTGACAAGACATGTGGCATGATGCTGGTAGATCCTGTGCCCTGGGGACTGGAGGAGCCACCTGGAGACCCCTGCCAGTGCCAAGATGCTTACATTGCCACTGGACCCAAAGACTTTCTACCTACACACCTGTGATCATCTGCATTCACCATCATTGTATGCGCTTCCTGAGTCCGAAGAGGTCTTTATAGACTGTTACTGGACATATGGGCTAATATTGGACTTATGGACTTGATCTGGACTGAGCTGGGATGTTTTCTCCATGTTCAATTGCTCTTGTATATAAACCTCTTTCTTTTACATATATGTGTATCTATGGATTTGTTTCTCTAGTCTATCCAGACTAACACGGCACCTCTCCAGAAGCTTGGCTATCAAACCAGGAATTTTTCTTTCCTTTCTGTTCAACAAGTGGTATAAGATGCCTCTAATCACCATTCCAGTCATTTAAAGCCCATGTCACTCAGGACAATTAATTTAATCCTTCTGAATTGAATTCTAAGGGGAGATGATCATAATAATTGCCTCCTAGAGCTGTTGAGAAGATAAGATAAAGGTCAGGAATGAAAATTTGACAGTTATCAAAATAATTCAAGGCTCTCAGCTGCATGGGACCACAGGATGTGCTTAGGAGGGGTTAGATGTTGGATAGTGCTGCTTCTGGAGCTCCACACATGCCCAGGCCACCTCCCAATCACATGCATGGAAACTGACATGTCCCTTCAACCAGTGGGGTAGGGCAGACAAGCTCTCTCAGCAATACACTGGTCTTGGCCTCCCTCCTCGGAGTCCTTTCACAAAGGGTCTAAACAAAACTGGGCCCACTTCCCATCAAGGCCGAGAAGCCACTTCATTGGGGAGGAAAATGTCAGAAAAGTTGTGCTGAGGAATGCTTTTCATCACGACAGTGCACCTGTCTGTTCTGTGAGATGACCACGGGGATCCCGAGTGGGAGCGCTTACTCTCTCCAACCTCCAGACCTGGTCTCCCTCCTTCCTCAAACCCTGAGAGGATTTAACATGAGCACACCAAGTTCTTTTTTTAATTTATTTTATTTTATTTTAGGCATCACTGCCCTGGTGGTGGGAGTAGGAGGCCCAGCCTTTGCTCCTGTGAGTGGGAATTGAACCTCCATCCCAGTGGGCCGCAGTCCCGCGCACAACCACTATGCCACCGGGGCTCAGCCGAGCATACCGAGTTCTTCAAGAGTTTCTGAACAGCTTTTTTTTTTTTTAACATGGTACAAATTGTTCCCTCCAAAGTAACATATTCTGTTTGTCTCATGGTCTTTCTTTTATGTTGTAGATTTGTTGTTTGTTTTCCCCCCCGAGTCCATCATGCGACGATTCTTTTATCCTATTTATAACCCAGGAAATAAACCAATATTGAGCTATATGTAGGCATGGTGGAGGTGATTGTGGGTTGGCAGTTCCTTTTCAAGTGACCCAGTTTAAAACAAAACAAACAAACAAAAAACGACCACCAACCTCCTTACCAGAGAGTAGATTCCAACTCATGGCAGGCCTACGGGTTGGAGTGGAGCAGCCCCTGCGGGTTTCTGAAGTGGTAACTCTGTGCAGTCTGGATGTATCTCTCTCTCCGTCCCCAGCATTGGGCACTCATCCTGAGGATCCATAGCTGGCAGATTGGAGGTCTTGTCTTCATGGCCATGCCATGTCTCCAGAGAAGAGTCAGCTCATGACTTGCATCGTATGGTAGGTAGCTGGCCATCCTGCAGCCCCAAAATCAGGAGTTTGAAAACGGGGAGCATCAGCCTCTATTCACTAGTGCAGTAGCCCCTCCCTCTGCAGTGGTAACAATGCACAGTAGAAACACAGTGTTTCCAGACACTGGCAACTACTCTACCCATGGGGGGTTTGAAAAAATTGCCTCTAGTTGAGAGCCAATCTTTTGGTGTTACTGTGGCTTTCTCTCGTCCCTCATGATATTGGTTTTCCAGAATCCCAAGCCTCTCCAAGCTCCCATGGGCTGTGTTTCTTTAGAGATGGCTATGTTTTCTTTCTCTGCTACTATAACCTGCGGCTTCCTTCACCTTGTTGGCTCCATCACCATCTCACTGTTCTAGAAATGTGTTGAGGTCTTTTATTCAGAAGCATCGTCACTTTTGAAGATGAGCAATTTCTTTCTTTTTTCCTTTGATGTTTTCGGAGACTCTTAGGGGAAAACAGAGAACTGTGAATGGTGGAACCATCATTTCGATACAATGCTTCAAAGTACAGATGAGAAACCAGAGAGAAGATGTACAGATGAGTACAAAGTACAGATCTGTACAAAGTACAGATGAGACCCAGAGAGAAGATGTGATCCTTCTGCAAATGCATCTTATAATAATACAGCAAAAAAAGGCAGGCTTGGAATTCAGTTCAATTGACTCCTAGTCCAATGTCCTCTTACTGCCTCTGAGTAACTTTGAAGAAACCACACAGCCTTTCTCTTCAGAGCAATTGCCTCTCTTTAGTGGAAAAAATTCTCCAACAATTCATTGATTGAAAACAATAATATGGTGCTAGACCGAATTGACTGGGGAAACAAATGCAGAGACACTTATATATGTGTAAGAGAGAGATTTCTATCAAGAAGTTACTACGCATTAATAAACATCCCAACCCAGTTTGGATAAAGTCAATAAATTCAATATTAGCCCAAATGTCTGTACTAGTCCATAGATTCTTCAGACTTATGCAGCACATGCAATGATGCTGAAGTACAGGAAGATCACAGGCCGGTAGGTGGAAAGTCCCATAGATCCAATGATGGTGGAAGCAACTCCTGGGTTCTGGCTCTCAGCAGCTTGGCTCCATGTGTCTTGTCACCAGAGAGGGGAAGCAGAGATTATGTTGCACCTCCAGGGAGCAAGACAGGAAAACTCGCAGAGTCCTCATGAGAAGGTCATGGCCACCAGAAGTCATCAATCAGGCTGTGACCTGACTGACAGGCTAGACTGCACCCCTATAACCTAGTTATCAAGATTACATGAAATTATGTACTTACCACAAATACTACGCTCCAGTAGCAGTAAACTGTATTTTTTATATTAATCATTTTATGAGGGGCTCACACAGCTTTTGTAACAATCCATACATCCAGTGTATCAAGCACATCAGTACATATGTAACCTTCATTGAACAGGAAAAGATTCTGAGAGGAATGCTTTACTCCAAACTTTTGAATTTACTTTAAAACTCTTCTAAAATGTTACCACTAGTAAATAACTATTTAAAATGAGGAGCCAAGGTTGTGGACAAGAAGTGTAGTCCACACATCAGTCTGTGTGACCACGAGGTGTCAAAGGGATCAGGTAACAGGCATCAAAGTACTAAAAATTATATCACTATAAATGAGGGGGGTGCAGATAGGGGGCCAAAGCCTATCTTAGGTGAAGTCAAATCTCCTTACAGAAGGGTCACAGGGAGGAGACAAGCCAATCAGGGTACAGTGTAGCAATGATGAAATATGCAACATTCCTCTAGTTCTTAAATGCTTCCTCCCCCACCCCCCACACACTATCATGATCCCAATTCTATCTTACAAATCAGACTAGACCGGAGGATGTACACTGGTACAGTAGGAACCTGAAACTTGAGGAGTCCAGGACAGATGATCCCTTCAGGACCAGTGGCAATACCAGGAGGGTGGAGGGAAGGAAGAGTTGAAAGGGGAAACCTATTACAAGGATCTACATATAACCTCCTCCCTGGGGTATGGTCAACTGGGAAGTGGGTGAAGAGAGATGACACATCAGACTTTATGATATGGCAGAATAGTAATAATTTATAAATTATCAAGGGTTCATGAGGGAGGAGGTAGCAGAGAGGGACGGGGAAAAGGAGGAGCTAATACCAAGGACTTAAGTAGAAAGCAAATGTTTTGAAAAGGATGATGACAACAAATGTACAGATGTGCTTGGCATACAGTGGATGGATGGATGGATTGTGATAACAGTTGTATGAGCCCCCAATAAAATGATTTTTTAAAAAGAACTGTGCTCCATTCTCTATTAGATGATTACAAATAAAAGTGACTTCATTCATGAATTCTTTAATAGTTATATTATTTTCTAAATTCCCCAAGGTCACATCTTACCATGCCCACATAAGTGGGTACACCCATGATCCTGTGGAGCACATGCACACACATACCCAGTGACGCATGCACCTGTCTGAGTAGATTGTGGGATATGTAATCGGTGCATTTCTATGTAGTGTTTGCACAGGTGCCTGTGTATTCGGTGCACTATGCTGGGGCTTGCTCAACCAGAAATAAATAGAATTTTCTAATAAAACCCAAAGAGCGCTCTTACCCATTGTCTCCTCAGAGAACAGTACCAGTTCCATCTCACTGATTTTCATTCTTGGCATCCACACGGCACTCCCAGGGCTCTTCTCAAATGCCGACAGTTGATGATTGACCCTCAAGCTTCCCTCCCCAGTTGAGCTGACAATACTGGCAGTCCGCTGCCTGGAGGGCTCCTGCTGCCCATCACAGCCCACGCTGATGTTGAGATGTGTCAGGTTTCTGTGAGACAGTTGCATGGGTGGGTCTGGATCTTCAATCTGCCAACTGACTTAGACTCCTTGGGGCCATTGGATCCTGGGGAGAGTGGGAAGGGGCAAGACCAGAGGGCTAAGTGGAGAGACTGCAAGGACCCAAGGAACGAAGAGATGACTGAGGCCCCAGCTGCAGGAGAAAGTACTCGTGCAGGACGTAGGGCAACATTCTATCGTGCTTTAACTCCCTCCTTGGTTCATTTGCTGCATGTTTCCACCATTAAATTCTAATCTTCCTATGGAAAGGATTCTTCTATGTTCTTCTTCAATATCCTTTATGAACTCAGGCAGAGAGTGTATGAATGTTGCTATAGAAGGAATTCCTCTTTGTTCCCTTTCACTTTTCCCATCGACTCAGTACGACAGTGTATGAAAGCTGTTAGCTGTTATCCTCAGGACGGTTTGTGGACAAAGCTATTGTGATACACAGGACTCTCAGAACAAGCTTTGACCTCCACAGATCCACCTCCACAGCTCCACAGAGGTCCCAGGGCTTGGTCTGTTGGACCCTCTTTTAAGCTTCCTAGTTAACAGCTCCAGCTTTGTAGGATGCTTCTCCTCAGAAGTCTGGATCTCAGTGGTACAAGCAGCCACCAGGCATCATTCTTCAGATTCTGACAGCTCCATGGAGCATGACCAGCAAGTATCAGAATTCAGATGGCTCCACCCTCTTCCCTCCTCACTGTGATCCTTTGGAGGATCCTCTGTGATCCTCAGGGAGGGAGTTTCCCTTCTGCCTTTAAAAATTTCTTAACCCCCTGTGTACCACCCGCAGACACTGTTATAGTTCTGTTGAACTATCTGGGGTGGCTTCTAATTTTCCTCATTGAATCCTGATTGCTTCAACCACCAAAAGTCTTCATGATGTGAAATGCAATGGCTATCTTGTCATCCTTCAATCACGGTACTTTTCAGTAGCAATGGCTACACTTTTCCTTCAGAACATTCTTATTGTCTCTTGCCTGAAGACTCCATTTGTCCTTGGTTCTCCTTCTATATCTCTTGGATTGTTTCATCTGAGTCTCTTCCATGACCCACCATTCCCTCAAACTCTTCTTTAACTCTTAAATTTTCTCAGACTCCCTCCCTTTATCCTCCTATCATTTGCTCAACCCCAGCACTTTCATTCACAGCCAAGGCCACAATTTCTTGGGAACATTCCCCTGTTCCCAAGTCCTATTCGGACTTTTGCTCTGAGTTCACATGTCTGTTTACAGATGCTGAAGATGTCTACCTAACTGTTGCCCAGCTTCTGAGGATTCAAACAAATCACCACCGCTTTCCACCCCAAACTTCTCTCCTCCTACGTTTACCATCTGCCCCATTGCTTAAGAAAACTTAATTAGGTTTGTTTGGATCTCCCCTATGTCCGAACATCTGGTCTCTCCTTCCAATTCCATCATATTTCAGATAGCACAAGCTAACACTTACCGAACACTTAATGTGGTCCAGAAACTGTTCTGCTGTTTTTACATACAGCTGCCCATTTCGCCTTTACAACCAAGACTCTCTTTAGTAGGTCATCTTCTTGCCTCACTTGACAGATGAAGAAATTGAGACATTACATGACCCCCCCCCCCCAATCACAGCCCCAGTAAGTAGCAGAGCAAGGATGTGAACCTCAGAAGACTGCCTCTTAACCATTGTGTTAGTCTGGGTAGACTACATAAACAAATTCATAAGCACGCATATGCATATGAGAGTTTTATTTAAAGGATAATTATACATTAAGAAAGCATCCCAGCTCAATAAGTCCAAGCTCATAAGTCCAATATTAGACCATAGGTCTATAACACTCTGTTTGGACTCACAAACCACATGCAATGATGCCAAATGCAGGGCAATCACAGGCCAGTGGGTAGAAGGTCTTTGGATTCAGTGGTGTTATAAGTATCTGAGCACTGGCAGGAGTCTTTACATGGCTTCTCCGGGTCCATGACTCTGGCTGCACCCAGGTAGGTCCATGTGGCCTTGTGTCTTGTCAGTAGAGTGTCTCCAAGGGAGTGAGAGATGACTCCCACCTCCAAGGAAGAAATACAGGATTTTCCAGAATTTTCAGGAGAAGGCCATATCCACACAGAGGGCTCGTTGGTTATGATCTTATTGACAAGTTAGACTCTTCCCCTACACTCTTGACCCTCAAATTGAAAAGCTATTACATAACTACCACACCAATCTGCTATCTAACCTCTCTAGCTTGAGCTCACGCCAGCGTGCCTAAATCTGTTAAAAATAGCTGACTGGCATTTCTGCCCCAGTCTCCTCTAGCATTGTGTCTGACTCACAGCAGTCACTCGAAAAAAGATGTTTGTTATCGTCTTCACTTTACACGTTATTAATCAGTTCTAATTAGTCTGGGTACATTTTCTGAGATGCAAATGATTCCCTGCTTAAAGCCCTCAGTGACAGGCCATCACCCTGAGATCATCTTTCAAGCTGTCATTCGTGGCCTTTCCGGACCTGGCCCTTCCTGACCTCTCCAGCTATCTCTCTGAGGATGCTCCTCTCTACACACCCTGCACACACTCCAGACAACCTATTGCAGTTTGCAGAACACCGTGAGCTCTCTCCTACCTTGCAGCTCTCCTTGCAAGCTGTTCCCACCCTTATTCTGTTTGTTGGCCAAATCTTGGCCTTCCTTCTAGTCTCAACTGTCCCCTAGGCCCTTCCTCCTTCTTTATGCCATAGGTAGCTCCTCTTCTTTGTACCTATAGAGAGTCCACCATAAAAGGGTCTTATTGTTTATACTTTGACTTCCTAGCGGGCTGTGAAGATCTCAAGGACAATGGAATGTCAACTTATACGTTTTCCTCTCTAGAATCTAGCAGAGCATCTAACTGAGCCTCTGGGGCATTGCAGATGCTCATAAATATTTGGGAGGGGGCGTAGTCACAGTTTTCAATACTGTATGGCTGGCAGAAGTCCAGTGGTTAGGGTCTTCATTGTGACCTTGCCAAGAGCACAAGTGTAACAGCTGTTGAGGGCACACCCCTAGGGATAGTCACAAATACAAAAGTCAGGGTTAAACTTGGCACTTCAGTGATCCCAGTTGCCTAGCAGGCTATAGGAAAATAGAAGAAAAATTGGGGGAAATAATGTAAATTGCTCTAACTTTTCAGATTCCTGCGAAATGGTAGGGAACTGAGAATCACAGCCAAAGCAGCACGCTCTTCCACGCCTGTGTCTCACATCGTAAGAAGAAAGAATCACATGCAAGTGCTGTATAATTGTTTGTCTTCATTATGTGAGCTGATTCTTCTCTTCCTTATGCACAGAATTTGCAAGTTGCCTTCTGCCTTCTTTCCGTTTCATGTAATTCATTTGAAATGTCAGCAAAGGCACATATTAATTAGCAGGCCTCCCTATACCAAATCGTAATTTCAAAATTTGTGTGAAATATGAACACCAAAGTACAGCACCCATAAATGTTTTCCAGACTCAGAGATGTGAGAAGGTTGGCATCTATTTGGGGATCTGGAAGAGAAAATGTCTTATTACATCAGTCCCATTGCTCCAGGACAGGGCAGGGAGTGAAGAAAAGAAAGGGACACTCATCATGGTCTACAACAAAGAAGCAGAAGCAATGACCATGTGCAGGATGACTATGAATAACCCCTTGGGTAATTTTAGAAGGTTATTTTCACTCAGTCCAGGCATTTCTGTTACAATTCTATTCCTCCATACCGCACCTTGTTTGTAGTTAGTGCTTAAAACAAGATAGGCTTCTCAGGAGAATGGCATACCAGTGAGGCTTGTTCCGTCCAAACCACCTGTGATGCCGGCCCACCCCTCCCAGAGCACCTGGAGACCTGAGTCGGAAGGAGGAGAACAAGAAAGTGATGAGCTTGGTTAGGGACTCCAACAGTGTTGGACCAACACCCCTCGGCAAATCAGCTGGGGAACATTGGCCACCCGTTCTAAGCATCCATTCTACAGAATGTGAGCAATGCCACCATCCTGGAAGTAGGAGGCTATGAGAATCAGAGCAAAGCGATTTCTAGAACAAGTAACCCAGGGAAGTCATTGCACTGTCACTTTTCTATTTTACAAAGGAAGGAACTGCGATGCTCCAAAGTTCCCAGAGGAAAAGTCTAAGCAGTTCGCTCTTTTTTTGCTTTCTGAAGTTTTATTGAAGATTTACATTTCAGGTCACCATTTCATATTCAACAACTGACACACAGAGACCTAACATCCCCACATACTTCCCTGCCCTTCCTGTTCTTATCTTCCACTCTTATAGGATATTATCTTCCCTTGCACCCACGTTAACACCTGTCTCCTCTCTAACCTATTGCTTCCCCTCCCTTACGTACCTACCACCCCACCCCACCCCTCAGCTAACCATCAAAGTTGCCATAGTTTAACAGAAAAACCTGTCTTGATTTTTTTTTCTAACAGGTGCTTCTAGTTCTTTAGCTAGTTTGCCTCACATTTTCTCCATAAGATCCCTGATAATACCCCAGCAGATACAAGCAGAGATTTGTATTTTTTTCAATTCATGTGAGATCCAAACTCTCAATTTTCAGCCATTGCTTTTGCCCCATGAGCAGTGTCCTCCTAGTTCTCCATTCAGTATTTTGCCCCAAGCGAGTTCCCCAGGTTGGAAAAAACTGCCACGCTTTCCCGAGATGCCTGCATTGCCTTGAGGCCTTTAGGTGGTGCCAGCAGTTTGTCTCTTTGGCTGTTAGCCTCAGGGTTGGAGTCTCCAAAGCCACCAAATGGTAGTGCAGAAGATGGGTCTGGGAATCTGAATCTGCCCAAACTCTGAGGGGCAGTTCTGCTATAACACATAGCGTTAGAATTAACTGAAAGACAACGAGGTGGGGTTTTTTAGTTCGTTTTGTTTTGTTTTTCACTGTTGTTGTTACATTGCTTTGAGATGAGATTGGGGCTGTAATAGACACAGCAGCCCTCCTTTGAGCTGTGTTCTGGGTACTTCCAACTTCACCTCAAGCAATCGCCCAACCTCCCTGGAAACCAGGGACTCAACTGTGTCTACAGAATGACTGTCCCAATAGCAGCCCTGTTCTCAGATTTAGACATTAGAATGGGAACCAGAGAAAGTGGCGGCTCCCTTAGAGAAATCCCAATCATCTGGCTAGAGGAGGTCTGATGACAGGGTGACTCGCCACTTACATTCCCCACAAACAAGGAAGAGAGAAGAGGCTAGCTGCTCCCGCAAGGACTTATGACCCTGGAAATCCTGTGGGGGGTCAGTATGAGTTGGAACCGTTTGATGGGAGTGGATTTGTTGTATTGGTTTCGTATTATGTGGTAGGTACATAGGGAATGTGCTATTGCCTCTCATAAGTCACAGTAATAAGAACATGTAAGAAAATATCTTCTGTGTTGATTTGACAAATAAGGAAATACATTTGGAAATTAAAATAACTTGCAAAGGTCATGCATGGAGGAGGAAAGAGGGGTAGAACCTGTATTGAAATGGTCTGACTTAATTTCCACACTCAACATCCAGTGTATGCCCCAGGAAAGGGTGTCCTGGTACCTCAGGCCAAGTTCTTTAGAGAAGCAAAACCAGTGATGCTTATATGTGTATAGACTGAGAAAAGTTTATCAAGGAAATGACTCATGGTTGTAGAGGTGGGCAGGTTCAAGTCCAAACAGGTTCCAAGGCTGTGGGCCAGATGTTAGATTTGAGGTTCTACTTACTCACTCACATAGCTGTGGAGGTGATGAATCAAAGATCGACAGGAAGACCACAGGCTGGCAGCTACAGAGGCCAATTAAGCCACTGTCAGCAGGTCAGGCTGGCCACTGGCGAGGTGAATGAATCCAAGGTCGGCAGGTCAGATAGCAGGTTGCTGAAGATCCTCAGGATCAGTAGGCAATATGGCAAGCCTTGGTTCAAGTCCAGTGAATCTGAACCTTGGAGGGAGATGATCGTGGTGTAGAATTCAAACCCAAGAAAAAGCAACCAAGTTTCTTCACCCATAGCATCCATGTATAATGAAAGCAGCTTGCATCCAGTTTTAACCTAAGTAGTGTGTTGCATTCCACCATGATCTTAACCTATGAAGGAGGCTTCCGTTGGATAGACTGATTAAATTGTGTTAGGCCAAAACCATGGGGTATGACTAAGTGTTACCTGTCAAACCCCTGAAAATCCTGGCCCAGCCAAATTGACACAAAACCTTTCTTATCACATGAGGTAAAACTTTCTCTTCCACTTGCAAAACCATTCTGAAGAATCCTCTTCAATTAGTAAAATATTTGAAGCTCGTAAGTTAACTTCCATTATCCACAAAACCAGATAGGCTTCTACCTCAGAGAGTTGAATAACTTTTTATACCAAAAGAATACATCAGCTTGTATAATTATATTTCTGCATTGGAATAAAAATATCCCTTTATTGCAGTTATTGTTAATGCTGGGAAGATAAAAGTACAGCAGCAATAGGCAGACCCTGAAGCTATTAAGCACTAAAATACAAAGAAAACATGTTGGAAATGAGATGAGGCTCAGTTATATTTAACTTAATCTGAATAGGAGCATTAAGCGTCACTACTGCTTGAGGCCATTAACTATTTTCTATTATCCTGGGAACATTGTTGCTTAGATCACTGCTAACATTTATGTAGAACAAAAGAGTGAGTGTGGTAAACCAGACAGACCTTTTCTTTCCCACACAGGCTCAGCATCTCTTCAAGGGCTCACTGACTTTCACTGCTATGAAGCCACCAGGAATTGAATCAGCTTTTCCTTTAAACATTGTTAGTTGCCCTAGGGTTAGCCCAGAGTCATGGCAGCCCCAGGGACAATAGGATACAACATTGCTCAATCCTGCACCATCTTCACAATCATGGACAGGGTGGCCATTGGATATTCTGAGTGCATTTCAACCTAGGGACTCATTTTTTTTTTCAGTACAATATCAAACAATGTTCCATTGTGAGCTATTGGGTTCTCATTGGCTAAATTTAGAAGCTAATTCCCAGGCCGCTCTTGCTAGTCTGTCCTAGTCTGGCAGCTCAACAGAAAGCTGTCGTCCTGGGCATTCCTGTGTCAGTACCTGAAACACTATAGCTTCAGCAACACACAGAATGGCTAAAAGGACAGATGGGTAATGACTCTCTTGAACTTTATGTACATGGTCATTCTCTAACAGCCAATAAACACTGACGGTGTGTAAATGCCGTACTAGAACTTGTGGGAAACCAAGAGGTGGGGGTAGGCTCCTCACAATTTAGCTAGAAGATAGACACCAGCATACCCAAGCAAAAATTCCCTGTAGATTTAAAAGAAGCTGAGAGTACATTTTTCAGAGATGGGTAACAAGTTGGGGAGATTAAAAAGATCTGGTTCTAAGTTCACAGGCAGTCTAATCTACATCTTTGAAATCCCTAGCTTCTCAGTGTTGGCTGCCTGTCATTTCTGTTCACACTTGCTTTCTTCAGTGCTGACTCCTCCCTGAGCCACTGAGTTTCCTTTAGAAGGAGGAGGGGAGGCCTCTCCCTTGCAATCGGTTTTGCCGAGAAGACTTCAGCCTTTGTCACTCCCACCCTCTAAGAAGGTCCTCGTTGGCAAGGCAGACCGACAGATTTCCACTGCGCTAATATGCTGTTGCGATAACTACATTCTCGCCATGAAATGTGCACAGTCGACCATTTGATAGGTAAGTAGTGGAGGCTCAGCATCTTGCTATCATGTGTTCTTCCTGGGTACCTGAACTACATCCAAAGCAGTAGAAATAGAGGTGTACTCACAGGCGCCTCAAGGGCCCCAGGTACAAGGGAAAGGAAACTGCCCAGTCCTGTGCCATTGGTTGTGGATTGGACAAGTAAGAAACCTGGGCTATGATTGGATACTCTTTAATTCACCAGCTTTCCTTCCTAGTTCCTCTTAGTCTGCAAGTTCTGTGGAAATCTGTTCAGCCCCATAGCAAAACATAGGTGCATACTGGCATGAGGTGTGCAGCGGCCAGAAATCAAACCTGGATCTCACACATGGGAGGCAAGAATGCTATCAATGCCCACCTCCTCGGCCCTCACTGTCCTGCAAATGCCTCTGGACCTATTATATTTTCCAAATGGTCCAGGATAAAAAGGTCTTGCAGTCAAAAAAGTCTGGGAACACTACAGACATGAGAATTCATAATACAGGGTAAAATTATTAAAAACACTAGAAAATTCTGCAGTTTTAAAAAATGTGTTTAACTTTTTTCTAACCTCACTTTTTTTTCTTTTTTGCTTTGTAAACACCAGTAGTAGTCTTAGGAAGGTGCCTCGGGAAATTGTTTGCCTGAGTCAAGAAATGTTCACAAACACAAATACCTGTTCAGGGTGCTTGGTTGATGGATTTCTTTCTTATGACCTGCTATTGTAAGAAGATTAGTTCCTGCAAATTGCCCTTCATGAGAGAAAGTTCACACACATCCTCTCTTTGCCCTCCATCCATTATCTGGAGCCCAAAACAGAAAATCCGATGTATTATGATGTAAATAGAAAGGTCAGTCATGTCTATCAAGACAAGGGCTTGTTAGAGAAGCAGAAACATGCCCCTCTTCCAAGGCGCTGAGTCATCTCCCCCGATCAGTAACATCTTAACTTCTGGAAAAACAGAGAATCAGGCAATGAGCCATTTTAGTTTTCTAAAGAAAGGAGATAAGGTATCCATTGATGGGTGTTGGGTCCATGGATAGTGAGAACATTGGTGAGTCTGTACATCTGAATTTTGATGGGTATCTGTAAAGCTACATGGACAGAAGGGTGGCTACTCTCACCTATAGTATCCTTGAACCTCTTGGAGCAATCCACTGCACACCATGCACTACCTTGTATAATTCTTCTCATCACTGGGAATATGAGCTCAATCTGCTGAGACTCAGAGACCTCAACTCATTTTCCTGCTTCCTTGTTCCTCTAAAGGACCCTCCCCATATTCAAAGGAATCCTTGAATACATGGGGACGTACCTCTTCTTCCTCTAAGACCTCATTTAGCTGATAGTATTTTGGGGACTCACAACGCATGATACCTTCATGCACAATGGAATGAATTATTACCTGGACTGTGACATTTATACAATCTATTGGAGATGAAGTTGGCAGAGCCCTTGGAGTTTTCATAGATATATTGATTGGGGAAAGAGGATTGCCAAGTCTTTCTCCCTGCTTAAGCATAAACCCCACTGAAACCTTGTCAGCTTCATAGCAACAGAAAAGTGTCCAGTGACAAATTGGTGGTGGCTGTACACGAGGGGTAGAGGCATGTCTGACATCTACCCTATAGGTAGAACTCAGCTTTGAGCTGGTGTTGGTTTTGATTCTCTTTCCCCCTTATGAAGTTAGACCCTGACCCCATACCTTTTTTTTTTTTCAAAGAGTTTAACAGACTTCTGAAATAAGTAGGGGAGGAAAGGCAAAATGGGCCTTAAAGCAGAAAAGAAATAGCTGGAAAAAAAACCTGCAAAGAGACAGGCAGGAAGAAGGAAAGTTGAGGTGGTGGAGGGATGCCTGAGGATGGAGGGAGCTACCCAAACAGGCAGACAACTGCTTAAGGAGCACATCTGCAGGACTCAGGAGAAGCTTGGGTCTCGGAAGCACTGAAGGCATTTTGGAAAGCTGCCATTTGACATGGATTTGCTTCCATAAGTGTTCCCATTAGTTAACTGGAAGTCCATATTTTCTTGTCATGAGATTTGATGGTATAAGTACACATTGTGATACGACTAAAAAGCACAAGGAAACGCAGATGCGAGGAATGATCCAAGCACCTAGACCTTTCTACTCACTAGAATAGTTTGCCATTTATCTTTAATGGCACTTTACCTTAAGTTAGCAAGAGCCCCGGTGCTATAGAGGTTGCAAATGGGCAGTTAGCCATGGGGTCATCGTCATCAGCTGCTCTAAGGGAGAAAGATGAAGTGTTCTGCTCTAGTCAACAGCTACAAACTTGAGAATTCACAAGGTAGTTCTACCCTGTCCTCCACAGTCGCCATGAATGGGGATTGAATTGTTGGAGTGAGTTTGTTTGTTTGTTTGTTTTTATACTACTTTTTTTTTTAAAAAAAAAACGCAGTTTAATACACAAAGTAATCATTGTATTTTTTACTCATATGACAGCAAGGAAAAGCATGTTGCTACAGGATCATGCAACTCTACTAAACAAAGATACTAAAGAGTGAAACTATTATTAGGTGGTCATGAAGAAAGTGGGAGAAAATTGTGGGATAACACTCACAATCATAAAAACCAGGCTTCTTTTTGTTTGTTTGTTTTTTGGGTATCACTGCCCTCTGGTGGGAGTGGGAGGCCCAATCTTGCTCCTGGAGAGTTGTTGCTGGATTTGAACCACCAACCCAGTGGGCTGCAGTCCCACAATCAACCACTAAACCTCCGGGGCTCAGCCCAAAAGCAAGGTTTCTTGACATAGACTGGTAACTCCCCACCCCACCCCCACCCCCACTCCCCCCAGCCCATTAGTATGGTCCTTAGTCAGCCTTCTTGTCAAAGAAGTTGAACTTGCCAAAGGAAGTTCATTTCTTTATTAAGCTCACATTGAGCATAGATTTGAATTTGGAAGGGGAATTCTTTTTAAATACCAACTTCCCCAGAGATGTGTTCTATCCTGGATATTGATAGTATTTGGACATGAAAGGGATGAGATTATCATTTTTCAGACTCAATTTTCCTTCATGAAAATGTTCAATCCACATCAATAGAACAAAGAAAAAGAACCACGTCATCTCTATAGATGCGGAAAAAGCATGTGATAACATTCAACATAATTTCTTGCTAAAAGTCCTCAAGAAGATTGGAGTAGAGGAAATCTCCTCAATATGATTTAGCGCTTACATGAAAATTCATCAGCCAACATTCTGCTTGATGAGTGCAGAATGAGCGCTTTCCCCTTCAAGTCAGAAGTAAAACAAGAATGCCCGCTCTCATGATTTCCAGTCTATGGATTACAAGTCCTAGTCAGGGAAATAAAACAAGACAAAGAAAGAAAAGGCATCCATACGCAAGCACATGCAATGGTTATATGATCCTGTATGTTGAAAGGGAACCTGGTGGTCTAGTGGGTTACATGCTGGGTGGCCACTGTCAAGGTCAGCAGTTTGAAACCACCAGGTGCTCTGTGAGTGGAAGATGAGGCTTTCTACTGCCATAAAGAGTGACAGCATCAGAAACCCACAGAGGCTGTTCCGCTCGGTCCTCAAAGGTTGGAATTGACTTGATGTGGGGATTCAAGTTTTGGGTTTGCTATATTGAAAATCCTAAAAACTTCATTAGCAACCTTTTAGAGCAAAAAGAGGAATTTAGGCGGGGGCAAGGCCAACAAACACAAATCACCTGGGTCAGTAATGAGCGTTCGGAAAGGAAAACTAGAAGGAAGATCTGGACACCTCGTTTTGTGTACCTTGAACCTGTTATCAGAGATCACCAGCTCCCGGAGAAAGAATCGCACTTGGGAAAGTAGGAAATCACCCAGAAAAAAGAAGACCCTCAAGAAGATGAATCCACACGGTGCTTGCCACAGTGAGCTTACATACAGCAACGATGGAGATGGTGTTTCATTCTGCTGTGCACAGGGCCCTGTGAGTCTGGACCAGCTCTATGGAACATGACAACAACTAAGGATGGCGAAGGTTAGAAAAACAGCCACAACAAGCAAACGAAAGAGGCAACTTTTGGTGAGGATGCAAAACTGATTGGAACCTGACTTATTGCTGCTGTGGACGCAATAAGGTCCAGGCAAAAAATCCAAGAAATAGAAATACCATAATAGTCCAGCCATTTCACTCTTAGATACTCAAACATCTTGAAACAGAGACTCAAACAGAGACTTTTTCATCCGTGTTCACTATAGAATGCTTCACCATCACCAAAAGGTGGAACCCAGGCTTACTGGCCATCACTAGATGAAGAATACATGACGTGGCACCAACAATGGAATATTAGCCAGTAGGAAATGAAGTCTTGATACACACGACAATATGGATGAAGCTGGAAGACACGTGCCAAGTTAAATAAGTGCATCACAAAGGGACAAATTCTGTGGCCTCCCTTTGATTAAAAAGACAAACGTGGGAAGAATAAAGCTTAGTGATTATTAATAGGGGGATTATCACTGGGAGGGAGAAATGGAGGTGATGAAAATATTGTGTTGATATAGGGCAGCGTTGCATACCTGCGTGTTGTAATTGTTGCTGGTGGGTCGTATGCCTATAAAACATTGAATTGATAGATAAATGAATATTTACAATAGTGGCAAAAAAGGGAGTAGCCCCTTTGGCTACTTCTGTAGAACCATAGGTGCCCCGGCATGGTGAGGTAGGCATTGGACTGCTCACCACGAAGTCCGAGATTGGAAACCACCAGCCACTCCTCAGGAGAAAGATAAGTCTTTTTCCTCCCAGGAAAGATTTCATTATCAGAAATCCATAGGGGTCCTGCTGTTCTGTCCCACAAGGTTGCTATGAATGGCAATCAACTCCATAAGCCTCGAGTTTAATGTTGTGTCACATTAAACATTTGCTCCAACTGTATAGTTTTGATGTGACCAGTCACCTCATGGGACTTGGGTCCTTGGTTTGTAGGGTTGGGGTCACGATTTCATATGGCGTCCCAGTTAGTTGACCTAATCACCTATTTAGTGCTTCCAATTTATCTCCTAGTTGGATGCATGGTGTCTGGGGTCTGCAGAGTTTTCAAAGAGCCATGCAGAGTACAACAGTGGAGCTCCATCCTTGTGAGACAACAGAAGAAAAAAGTAAATGCAGAAAAAGAGGAGAATTTGGAATGTGTGATTACCTCATGAACAACCGCCTCCTTTGTTGTTTCAGAAGAATAATTTTCCAGCATAATTGATGATCCTTGGTTACCATTACTGAATATTTTGGACAAAGATTTCATTGGAGGATACTGATCAAAATGGGGGGGGGGAGATTGAGACAGAATTTCAAGTTCTCATGAAATCCAAACTCCTTGCAGCCATGAAGGTTGGATACAGCCCCCAAATTATCCCCAAGAGACTTCTTAAAAGTAAACAAGGTTTGAGCATAACTAGCGGCACAATGGTCTCCCCGAAGCCTTAGGTTTTTTAAAAAGGAATCACTGAAGGATCACATGGACAACAGCCACTTCAAGTATTAAGCAGAAAACACAAGGGGGCAGAGGGAGTATGTTTCTATGAGTGGGTGAGAAATAACTGAGAGAATGATGTGCATGTGGAAACATTGAATCATGTATGTGTTCCCATGTATACACAACAATGATAAAAGTCATAAAATTATTTTTTAAAAGAAAAGATGACATGCAGCACATGGACTCAGCCTGGTTATAAAGCAGTCTTAAATATTCCCCAACATGGTGTAGGACGTTTGAATGGATGCCCCTCTCAGAGGGTCTGTAAGGCCGCAGCCTGAAACCCTGTGGAGCAGAGCACCTCTGCCTACCTGGTGTCACCCTGAGTCTGAATGGGTTCCATGGGAACTCGTGTTTCTCTGTCTGCCTCATCAATTGGGAATTTTAAGAGTCCCTGATAAATCTGGAGTTAGGAAAAGAGAGGCAAAGGGAGAGCAAGAAGAGAACTGACGATGTTGCAACACCCCTGATGGACCCTGGATTGTGCCCCTCCCTCATCATGACAGTAGCTCTTATCATCATTGTTTAAAAAAGGAGGAGGGTGTCTGTATTTAAAGAGACGTGACGCTTCTGCCTCTGCAGAGCCGTGATTCTGCTTCTGGGAGGGAAAAAAAACATCCACCCCAAACCCAGAAGCTTAGGAATTAGATGTCCATTTCCTTGTTCTTCATTGTGCATCTGGGCAGATGATGAGGTCCTGACTACAGACGGCTTAAGGATCTTTTCTGATTTTGAATTGTTGCCCGAGAAAATCGGTCAGATAAATTAAGAGGGAAAGGAAGAAGGGGACCTAGATTCACCCTCCAGGACTGGACTCTGCTTCCCGCACAAGACTGTGCATGGATGGCTTTCCGCTCCTTTGCAGTCCCGCCCCCCTTTTCCACTCTCCCTTTTCCGGCCCCCTCCCCTTCCCAATTTGGCCTTTACTAGTATGAGGTCAGTATGTTTTCACACTCGGGAAATCTCATTCAAGGATTTTTGTCAATGGACAAGTCATAAGGAGCCCTTCCATTTTAGGGCTCGTTGACGTCACCCAGGAGGCGATAAATATCTGTTGATATAATTGGATGTGAGATTCAGTGTTGAGATAGCAAAACTTTGCCCCATGCTCCCTGGCAGGGCCCTATGATTTATGCAGGAGCAGAGGCAGCACGCAGTTGAGCTGTCAAGAGAGCGTCAGCTTATTAGGCAAATGCTGCGTGGTTTCTGAAGAGGGTCCACGTTATAAAAGCCCACTCCAGGCTCTGGTGTGGAGAAACTAAAGAGCACAAGTCCGGAGAAAGACTGAAGAGAGTGAGAGAGAAGAGAGAGTGGGAACGAAAGAGAAGAGATTTTCCTGAAGAAAATCAAGCCGGAGACTTCCCTCTGCTGAGAGGTGGCAGCTGTCCTGCTCACCTGCAGAAGCACCCCAAGGTAGGGAGCGCCCAGACCCAAATGCGCCATCAACTTTGGGCTGCCAGAGCTGCCACAGCCAGCTGACCCCATGCGGGCATGTGTGCTTGTGCTTGTGCGTGTGCGTGTGCATGTGCCTGGGCGTCTGTGTGTGTTCTCCCCGTCTATGCCCCCAGGATTTCCTCCCTGGCTGGGACGGAGCAAAAACAAACTTAGACGGCTGTGGGGCTTCCCTTGCCCCCTGTGTAAACTAGCCGAACCCACCATTGACTGACTGTCGGCATGGGGGGAAGGGGAAGGGTGCAGGAAAAGAAGGACTAGGTTCTCCATTTGAGCGAAAATACCAAAACATCCGGAAAAGGGGGAGGCCAGCGAGCGGAATCTTAAGCCCGGGGCGCCTTTCCAGCGCGCAGGGAATCCGTCTTGAGGATCACTACGAAGATGAGTTAGGGACCGCCCCTTCGGGGGGGTTGTCTCAGCCTGGCAAGGGGCCGCGTTTTGGCACAAAGCCCCTAGGAGCCCCCAGGAGCCCCCAGCGATCCCAACCCCAGAAATATTCTTCCCAACACCTCGTCCCACCACTGCTGGACCGCGGCGGACGCTTCAGCACCGCGGACAGCGCCCGCTCTCTCCAGGGCATCTCCGAGCGCATCTCCTAGCTGAACTCAACTCTAACTCTTTCTTTCTCTCGTTCTTTCTCATTCCACCCTCTACGCTGCAGCGAGCACCCTTAACATGCGGCTGCCGCTGCTCGTGTCTGCGGGCGTCCTGCTGGTGGCTCTGCTGCCCTGCCCGCCATGCAGGGCCTTTCTCAGCCGGGGTCCCACCCCAGGCGTCCGGCAAACCCCGCAGCACCCCCAGCCCCTGGATTTCTTCCAGCCGCCGCCGCCGCCGCCGCAGTCTGAGCAGCCGCAGCAGCCACAGGCTCGGCCGGTCCTGCTCCGCATGGGGGAAGAATATTTCCTCCGCCTGGGGAACCTGCACAAGAGCCCCGCTGCCCAGCTCTCGCCCGCCCCCTCGGCCCTCACCGGAGGCACTCGCCCCTCGCCGGACGTGGCCGCCGCCAACTTTTTCCGCGCGCTGCTGCAGCAGCTGCTGCAGCTGCCCCGGCGCTCCCTCGACAGCCCCGCGAGTGCTGCGGGCGCCCCCGGGGAGCAGCAGGAGGCTCCGGAGAGGAAGAGGCAGTCGGAGGAGCCTCCCATCTCGCTGGATCTCACCTTCCACCTCCTCCGAGAAGTCTTGGAAATGGCCAGGGCCGAGCAGTTAGCGCAACAAGCTCACAGCAACAGGAAACTGATGGAGATCATTGGGAAATGAAGCGGGGCGTGTGGCCACGGAGATTCGGCATTTAGCACATGCAAAAGTAAATTTAAAAAAATAACAAAAATAAAGTATGCTGTACCATAGCGCTGCTCTGATCCCATTTGTTTATTTTTATATCGCTTGAAAGTCCCGCAAGAGAGGCTATAACCGTTCATTAGCATGCACAAAATGTAATCGCATGCAGTAACAACAAAAGACGTGTTGTTTGTCTGCTTTTTAGCTTCTACGCCCAGGTATCTTCAGTGGTGTTTAGAGAGGCTGCAGGGACAGGAGGGAAGCAGCCAGATGCCTCACGATTGTCCTTAGTATGGTTCAAGCTAAAGGGAATGCCGGTTCTCTTGGATGGGTAGATGATGTCAAATCTGTAAGCTCTTTTGAATCAACTTTTTCTTGTAAGCGTTTCCATAATAAAATATCTTTTCAATCCTTGGTCACCTTGGCTGTGTACGAGAACGATGAGTAGTGTATTTTTTCATAAAAGTTGCAACGGTAATCATGTCTTTACCTTTCCTCTTACATGTTCAGACACGGGAACGTCTCAGCTCCAAGCTCTCTCCAAGCACACACCTACAAACCAGACCTCCAAAAACTCCAAGCAACAACCACAAAACAAACCCAAAGTTCTCAGCCTTCCTTCTTCTTCTTCTTCTTTTTTTTAACTGAGAACTGGAGCATGCAGTGACCCTGGGCCCTGGGCTCAATTCCTTAGTGGGAGTTACCTGGGAGGTTGCTTCCAGCTCTGAGACATGACAATTTTAGAAATCAAAGATTGATCCCTAACACTAAAACAGAGTATCTCTACAGCATAGTCATTGGGAAGGCAGGAGAAGGGCTGGTGGGTGGGGGGGTGGGGGTCTTGCCAAAATTTAACTGCCATATTCCCCCACACCCCCATGAGATAGACTCACTTAATCAAGATAGTCCATTGTGACTCACGGCGGCCCCATAGCGCCTGGTGCTAGAACTGTCCCTGTGGGTCTGTGAGAGAGACAGCAATTGTACAGCAGAACCATCTCTCGCCCTTCTCCCAAGCAGCCGCTAGGGGTAGCCATTTGCCGACCTGCAGCCCACCTCACACGCAACCTCCATCCCAGGAAGTGCTGTTTTTTCCTAAATTATCTCTCAAGGCCTGCTTGTAATATTAGAAGCTTGATATAATTTCCACTGGGAAAAATAAAAATTTCCTTGATTTCATTGCTGTAAGATAGCATTTGTGACTATTTTTCTGGTAAGGGACATCTTGAATTTAAAGTGTGCAAATTCTCTCCAAATGTATGTCGATGCCAAGCTAATCTGTGAATTCTTTATGATATATACTATCTACTTCTAAAGTTGAACTGTGTATCTAATATGTTCTGGGTTTACTGTCCTTTGGTAGTTTAGTTATAACTTTAAAAACTCAATCAAGTGTTCAACATGCCAAAAATAAGATGGGAAAGAAAAAAGAGCAATTTGAATGTTTGACGACACCTTTTCCCCAGATACACTTCAAATCCACTTGACTAGTCGATTCATACAGAAATTGGAAATAATAAATAAGCCACTGTAAGACGGCATTTTAAAAAACAGTATTTATTTAAGAGTTCATACAGGGTAGTCATACTTATGTGCTGAAGGAGGCATTATGTAAAGAACATGTAAAGGATGACTTAAATATATATGTGCATGGAGGGGTGCACTGTGTGCATATATACATACTTGTACATATTTAAATACACACAGTTGTACTACACTAACAACCTGGTGCCTCAGTGGATATATGAAAAAGTAAAAAGTGCCTACTGGAAGGCTATTTTCAACTAAAGAACTTGATATCAGAATATCTAAAATTAGAAAAAATTTTACACGAGATGTTCTAGACCTTCATTTTCTTGACCATGAAAATGTCACAAAATTTCATGACCCCTTCTGAGTACACAACCAGCAAGTCTATTATGGAAGAGGAAGCATCTGTGACACATTTCATACCTCTGGACAATGATTTTACTTCCTGTCCACGTATTGCTAAATCACTCACTTCAGAATTAACACTGAATTTCACTGACCACCTACACTGAAGAGGAAAGGGAGAAAGCGCTATTGTGACAGAATAACAAACAGCCACGGCCTATTAGAGACGAGTGTCGTGCCACTTTTTTTTTTAACAACTGTCACTTGCTATCCACATACGCACACTCATACCACACCTCTACACGCTTCATAATGTTTTCCACACAACAGAAGATCTGCCTAAGATCAAGTTCCTTTTTTTCCCCCAATGCCTTCTGCGACTATTTTCTCAAAGGATTATTTTCTCCCAGTGTGTTGGATATGTCATCTGGAATTAAAGTTTGCTGTTCCTGTCTTCAGAGATCCTGTTCAGAGGTCCCTTTTATCATATGCATCATATTCATTTCATCTGGGCTCCCTGCTGCCTCTGTGCATCTCGGCCAGGCAGACAGAGGGGCAGCAGTTGGACTGAACATCATTCACTCAGGGAGTTCAACCAGGAGAAGGAGAAGACGTGGCGAGCTGGCTCAGAATCAGCTCCCTCACTGCTCCCTGAAGCTGCTGCTTGTCCCTGGAGAAGGGGAGCTTCAGCTCCAGTCTGTAACAGAAGAACATACGAATTAGAGGAAGAGGGGGGCTGGTCTATTTGGTCCAGCCACTTCTCTAAGGAGGAGAAAGGGTCATAATAATTATATGGCACATAATTATTATCAGGGACAAAAAAGCAAGCTCGGGTTATCTTAGCTATAGACAAAAGCTATGAAAGTAATTTACACCCATGAGACAAAAAAAAAAATGGACAAGGGTATTGCATGCAGTGGAGGAAAGCTCTTGGGGAAAAAACAGTCCAGACTATTCTACTTCTTCTTGTCTCTTAAAAGTTCACTTGTATGTGATTCACTGAGATGAAAATCGTGTTGACACTAAAGGGATTTTGGATTTAGAAAACCCTGAAGACTAATAATTTTTTTTAAATCCAAATTACCATGGAAGCACTCACAACCATATTCTGGGAAATGTTAATATCATCTTCTCTCCACTGCAGAGCAGGAAGTTTCTACTAGGAAATGGAAATGCACATATAACTAACCTCAAACTAGAAGTTTTTTATCCCCCTCATTAGTGGATTTCCAGGTCTTTCTTCCTACTTCTTCCTAGTCTGGATGCATCTCTGAAAGTGACTCAGCATCATAGCAACATGTAGACCTCCAATGGCAAGAGGATAGAAGGTACGCAGAGGCGCACACTGGTTAGTCAAGACCCTCTGCTCTCTAGCATGACAAGCTCACTCTACTGTTGACTGACCTACCAAAGCTTGTATGTGTGCGTGTGTATATGCGCGCGCCCATGTATGTTTTGCAAAATGGCAGACTTAGCTTTTAGCCAATCATGAAGACATCTCTTTCACCATAAATTGAAATCTATTAATGTCAATATTTGCAAAGAGAGAACTATCTTTTTATCTGTATCTGACCAAGATTTTTATTTTAAGTTAATGACTCTGCCTTATCTCATAACTTGACACTCATTTATATAGTTTGGGGTTATAAAGCATAACTTAATGGAAGGAGAGTGAATTACTAAGTCTCATTGAAACATATTTTCTGTCTGACTCAAACACCTTAAATTAATAATCACCATGATGAACTGTTCTTAGGATAACCGCCAAAAATGTGCAAACATGTTCTGATGTGTTCACTACCCCTTCGGTGTAGACTGCCAGAGATTTCAGGAGATGAGGCAGCCTTGTACATTCAGCCCAGCATCTGGGTGATTTTACAAAGCTGCTTTATGAATGTAAAATGTCTGATTAGGCAAAGCAGAGCTTTCGTCAGTATGTGGTTTTGTTTCCACTCAAAATAGCTGAGGATGAAAAATGAATGTTTGGCCTGTACTTTACCAGATCCTACTCGAGATATATGTTTTGGGGTGGTGCCTCAAAGTCAATCAAATTAGTCCAAATGTTTATGGTTCTGGGAGCATTTTCCTTCCCAGTGTCTTCATTGCTCCCTGATGGAAGATTAAGGAGGGTCATGAAATCATTACCATCCACAGTGGAATAAAACTGAAGAACATGATCATAGCTTTTGATGAAGGAATAGTTTAACATTGAGTGAAACTGGGCCGTCTTTGGGGAAAAAAAAGATGCTACTGTATTCTGCTGGTAATGACTTCGGTACCTCAAGGTCCTTGAAACTGAGGTGGAATAAGCATCACCCTTGCAGAATTCTCTATTCCTAAGTGACAAAATTATCTTCCCTCTCATAGTCATCTTACTCTCACTAAAGCTAAAGTGAACAAATAATTGGGCCACATCCCTACTGGATCTAAAAGACACTTTGTACCCATTCCATACGAATTCTGCCTAGAGAAGCACATCTAGGGTCCATTTTGAACTTTCTGTCCTTAAAGGAGCCCTGGTGGTACTGGGGTTAAAGTGTCCCACTGCTGACCGAAAACTTAGTGGTTTGAATCCCATCAACTGCTCTGTGGGAGAGGGATGAGACAGCCCACCTCCAAAAAGATGGCCACCGTGGGAACCTCACTATGGGCAGGCACCTCTACTCAATTGTACCGTGTTGCTCTGAGTTGGAACTGACACTTGAAGCCAAGGTCTAATCTACAGAAAATATCCATGGGAGCTTTTCTGAAGCAACCAGAGGATAAAAATAGTTTTCTGATATTTTCTGGACAGAGATAAAGTCTTTGGAAAAGTCCTTGTGTATACCAAGCCATTAGAATTGCCTTGATACATATTTGTCTGTATGTGTTGGTCTATATTTGTGCTATAAATAATGAGTATAGGTGCCTGTATTACTTCTGCATTTGATCTTGAAACTTACCTTCAATTGAAAACGTTTTACTGCTAACAGCCTCTCCACAAAATCCAAGAAACCAAACTCACTGCCCACAAGTTGATTCTGACGTATAGCAACCTTCTCCCCTATGGGGCAGAGTAGAACTGGTCTTTAGGGTTCACCAGGCTATAAACCTTGATGTGAGCCCACAATCTCATTTTTCTCCCGCACAGTAGCTGATATGTTTGAACTGATGACCTTTTGGTTAGGAGTCCAATGCTTATCTCATAGTTTAGATTTGTTTTTAAATCCAGAGGTCCTAGGTAGTTGGTAGACTTTCCTGAAAACTCTTTGATGTTGTCTTTCAGAGACCAATGATCAGAGCAATCAAGGGACCAAGAGATAGAGGCTCATCTTGCATGTTCTTAGGGGATTATAAAATCTCTTTGGACTCATAAATATCAGTTGAAGGAAGCGCTATTTTAGTAAGGAGGCTTACCCTGGTGTAGAATTCTAGACCAACCACTTGTTAGCTGTGTAATTTGGACAAAGTTGCTCTCTGAGCCTTAGTTTTCTCCCTTGTGAGCCAGCAATGAGCACCTACTTCAGCAGGTTACTGAAAAGGCTGAATAAGTAAAAGAATCACAGTATCTTACACATACTTTGCTTAAATCACATGTTTTGTACATGTCTCCATCTTTCATACGTCCATGAAGAGCATCCTCTGCTTTGCAGAACGTTACGGGAGGTTGTGTAGGACAAGCTATGGAGCTCTGGTGGCATTGCTGGGTAAGCGCTGGTCTGTGAACTGCAAGGTCAACACTCACCAGCCACTAACCCGAAGACACTCTCAATGTCACTGAGTCCAGCTCCACTCGCAGTGACCCACGAGGCGAAGCAGAATTGCCCTGTGCATTTCTGGGGCTGTATCTCTTTGTTGCTAGTGTTGGGTACCATCAAGTTGGTTCCGACTTGCAGCAACACTATGAACAGCAGAACAAAACATTTGCCGGTCTTGTGCCATCCTCACCGTTCTTCTTACATCTGAGTTCATTGATGCAGATGCGGGCTCAGTCCTTCTTATTGAAGGTCTCACTATAGTTTCCTGCCCTTCAACTGAACCCAACACGATCTCCTTCTCCAGGGATTTGTCTGTCTTCAAAACACGTCTGAGGTAGTTGAGAAGAATTCTTTCTATGCCTTCTTCTAGAGAGCATTCTGACCTTACGTCTCCCAAGACAGGTTTGTTTCTTTTTGTGGCGGCCCATGGTATTTTTAATATTCCTCACTAGTGCCATCATTCAAATGCATCGATTCTGCTTCAGCCTTTCATGCCCAACTTCTACATGCATCTAAGGCCAGGGAAAATACCCTGGCTTGGGTCAAGCACATCTTGGTCCTCAAAGGAGCATCCCTGCTTTTCAACACTTTCAAGAAGTCTCGTGGGAATAGAAAGCCTCATCTTTTTACAGCAAAGTTGTCGGTATTTTCGAGCTGCTTTTTCTGTGGTTACTACTGGGCACGTAGCCCACTACATCCCCAGGACTCGCTCACCAGGGGGAAGCAAATGAGGCTTCCTGTTCTCACAAAGATTTACAAACAGGGGCTGAGGCCTGGTTGAGTGTGGGGCTGCGGCCCACTAGCTTGGCGGTTCAAATCCAGCAGCAGCTCTCCAGGAGCAAGGCTGGGCCTCCCACTCCCACCAGAGGGCAGTGATGCCCCCCCCAAACAAAACAAAACACACAAACAAAAAGATTTACAAACAGCAAACTGACATGAAGTTAGCCTGCTATTTTGTTATTCGTGTGAGTTTTTTTTAACACTAGAGAGAGCTCTGGTGGGGTATTGTAAACATTTGGCTGCTAGCTGAAAGTTCAGTGGTTCAAACTCCAAGAGAAACGTATTTGACAGTATGCTTCAGCAAAGCAGACAACCTGAGAAATCCTGAGGGGGGAGTTCTACACTCTCCGTTAGGGTCCCTGTGAACCAGGATCAACTTGATGGCAAGGGGTTTGTTTGGGGGATTGGCATCAGTAATGGTACCAAGCAGAGACAGTTTACTTGCCATGCTCATCTTTGTCTGGAACTGAACATCATTTATAAGAGCGGAGTCCTCCAGTGTAGTGCTATTTCTAAATAGGTCAGATGTATGAGTCAGGAATGACACAATGGCAAGAATGGGTTTGGGTTGGTAACAGGAACTTATAAAGGTGGAAGCCGTGGTGGTGCACAAGGGGCTCAGCTGCTAACCAAAAGATGTGCACTGTGAAGTTTACCCAGAATTACCTGGGGAAAGACCCGGTGATCTGCTTCTCTAAAGCAAGTCAGCGAGTCAGTTCTCACTCATAGCGACTCTGTAGGACAGAGCAAAACCGCCTCCAGGGGTTTCTGAGACGCTAACTCTTTACGGAAGCAGACAGCCTTGTCTTTCTCGGGTGCTGGTTCTGAACTGCTGACTGCAATGATTAATCGCTACAACACCAAGGCCTCTCTTCCTTAAGATGACAGCCGAGGGTGGACGACAAATAAGGGGCCATCTAGCTGAGATGCCCACATGGAAGAAGCACACCAGGCTGTGTGATCACCCGGTGCCGATTGGTTCAGGTATCAGGCAGAAAGAGCAAAAGAAACTCATATCATTGTGAATGAAGGGGAGTGTGGAATGGGGACCCAAGGCCCATCTGGAAGCAACTGGACATCCCCTTACAGTTGCTTGGGGAGGAGACGAGTCAGTCAGGGTGCAGGGTGGCAATCATGAAGCATACAACTTTCCTCCTCGACTTCTTTAAAAATTCCTTCCCACCCCTGTCATGATCCCAATTCTACTTTACAAATCCAGCTAGACCAGAGGATGTACACAGGTACAGAGAGGCCTTGGAAACACAGGGAACCCAGGACAGATGGACAGTGTAAGATATGACAAAATAATAATTTTTAAATTATCAAAGGTTCATGACGGAGGAGAAAAATGAGAAGCTGATACCAAGGGCTCAAGTAGAAAGCAAATGTTTTGAGAATGGTGAAGGCAACAAATGTACAAATGTGCTTGACATTAGGTATGCATGTATTGATTGTGGCAAGAGTTGTGTGAGCCCCCAACAAAATGATTTTTTTTAAAAATGATTGCAGCCTAGAAAATTGTGTGAGGCAGTTCTAACCTGCACCGGGGCTTGTTAAGAGTCAGCATTGACTTGTGGGTACCTAACATTAACAGCCCATCAAAGAGGAATGATTTAAAGACTTCAAAAACCTTCTTTCCTACCAAATCAAAAGCAGATAGCATTGCCCTGGTTTTCTCCTAATGCAATGGTACATATGGATTTCTTCAAATAATTTCTAAATTGTTTTTGAGGACTGGCTTTCTTCCATCTTCTTATATCACTGAACCGGGAAGCCACCCAAAAAACAAAGCACAGTGAGCAGGGATCTGCTTTCCAGTTTATCTTTCAAATAATTTGTCTTTAAAATATATACTGTATTTTTCAGATCATAAGATGTACCTGATCATAAGACACACCTAGTTTTTAGAGCAGAAAAACAGAAAAAAATATCCTGGATCAAATGGTACCAGTACACTAAAGTGTTCTGGGGTAACGCAACTTTTGGACCAGAAAGTTTATCCTTGTTTTCACCCCACTTTTTAAGGGAAAAAGGTGTGTCTTATGGTCAAAAAAATATGGTATATTTTTGATAAAAATTTTAAAAATATTTCAACAAAATAGCATTATGAGTATAAATGGTATTTTGCTAATACCAAGACTATTATATTATGGTAAAAGACAAATATTTTAGAAGAGGTTGTATGAATTGCTTATTCAGAATGGTGTGATAATATTTAAGCATAATTAAGATAAGCAAAAGACTGAAAACAATAAACTTTTCTTGCTGGCAATAATAAAATGACTTGTAACTTAGTGATGCCATTAATTGAAAAATAATATATATTGTTAAAATATATTTCACAATTTTCATAATCAAGTTGTTTACAACATCTTAAAATTTATAAGACATAGATTAGTTTTGAAATAAAGGCAGTTTAGTTTTGAAATAAAAGGTAGACAATGGGTAGTTGGTCCCACATGGTTTCTGAATTTCCCACATTTTCCTAGAATTAGACAATAAACAAACCATTATTTAACACTACACAAGGTACAGTATTAACTGAGGGCTTTAGATAATTTGGCAAAAAGGATTTCCAGTCATAAAATGAAGCTAGCAAATGAAAAGGGGGAGCATTTCCCCTCTGTGTCAACTGTCAGGGAGATCTGATTCAATCAAGATGTCCTGGAGACCAACAGAAGCAAGTGTAAAGCCGTTGCTTGGGGGAACAGTTCTTTTTCTTGGATGAGTTCAATCAGGTTTTATGGGTGTTTGCAAACCAGATTCACTCAGAAACACAACGCACACGCAGCTTTCTCCCATTTCGATTTCTTTCTTGCTACTTTGAACGTTTACTTTGAGGGGCAAAAGAAGCCGGGCCTTGTTACTCTGTAGGATTTGTGTCCCACCAGTGAAGAACAGGGGCAGCAGAGGGAGTTTGGACTTACCCTTGTCCAGCCTCGTCTTCTGGAGTCTCTCTTATTGGTGGTGACTGAGGAGAGAACATCCTATCTGAAGGCTGTGGGATTCCACAGTGCCCACCGTAGGCTAGAGCCTGCTCCCTGTGCCTCACCCCCCTCCCTCCTCCACCCACTACCCACCCTTTATCTCCCCAGCTCAGAGCCAGCTGCAGCTGCAACAGACCCTTGTGCCTGTACAGTAACTGTGCTAGAATGAAGTTCAGAGGAAAGTCAGCTATTCTTCTTTTCTGTGTCTGCTTTTATCCCTTACCAGGCTTTTTTTTTTTTTTTTTCATGCCTCCTACCTGCTTGGTCCCTGAAGGCACCGACGTTCATCGCTTCTAATGGGAGGCTACTTTTTAGTTGGCAGGTGTCCGAGAACCTGAAATGCTCATTGGAAGTCTTTGGCTAGACCTTCGTGCAAGATGTGGTGATTGGAGAAAAAAGAGGCTGCAATGTTCCTGGTGAAAAGATTCTTGGCAATAATAAGAACATGGAACTGTGTGCAAAGTTTAATCAAGGGCTGATGTGTCCTTGTGTACTTAGCATAGGAGATAGAACCAAGTGCAGACAGACGTACATGCTCATGATTGGGCTGGAGGCCACCCAAGGTGCCCTGCTTACCTAAGTGTATCTTGTCTGACATGATCTACAGAATGTATGGAACTAAACAGATACCTTCCCAACACTCACCCTGGCTGGCACAAGCCTGGGCGGTAAGACTTTGGGGGGGGGGGAGGGGGATTGGTATGACTGTTATTATTAGCTACCCCAAAGTAAAATAGTGGGGTCTGCCAGTCAACCTTACACTGCCTCAGCATCCCAGAGTCTCCATGGGGTGGCAGAATTGGTCTTTCTCCAGTTGCCCATGCTTGATGCCATCTGGCATCTGATCCATTCAAACTGGCCTGGCCTGTGTTCCATTCCCTCAGCCTTATCCCAGTGAGATCAGTTAGCCTGGTAAAGTGAATTACAATGGAAACATGACGCTCTCCCTCTGCTGGAGATCGTTTGACCTAGATATGCCTTTCATGACCTTCCCCTGAAGGATGAGCATTGTGAACAACTTAGACACCAGGCCTGGTCATTTGAAGGGCCACGGGGAACAGTGAGGAATTCTGTGGGTGGCTGTCACAGTTGGGCTATCATTTCCTCAACCTTTGAGTATTGGTTGAATGCCTGCCCATCACTCAAATGGATCGGGTTGCTATTCTATGTCAAGCGCCAGGCTCTCCAGGCCAGTGAAAAGAATCCATGGCCATCTTTAATGAATGCTCATGTCTCAGGACTATGGACAGGCAAGGCAAGGTCAACCTTGAAGATGCTATGTGGGCCGCCTCCCAACACACATCCTACACCCGCTTGGCTGGGCCAGAGAAACAAAGCCAAAGGCCGGGAGCAGAGTAAGATCGTGTTTTGCATGCTTCTTCCGAGACACCAAACATGAATGCTGACCAGGTTCCTTCCTTAGCACTCCTGAACCCCAGGCCTGGGCATGGCACATGGATTAGGGATTTCAAATTGGAAAGGAAAAGATGGCCAGTGGCAAGGGGGGGTGGAGGAGGTCAAGGGAAGGGAGAGATTGCTCAATAGTTGGGCGTGGAAGGTCTGGTCTCTGACCCATGGCCTAGATGTTAAGCCCTGGGCACTGCATGGGGGAGTCTGGCCTTCATGAGCGTTACTCTACAGGAATATAAATATAAATGGCAGGGTGTCTAAGGAATGGAGCGTAGAGTTGTGAAATCAGCACACTCTCCATAAATCCTAGAGAGGAAGAAAATGGGCCCAGAAGGAAAAAATCACTGACGGGAAAACAGTTTCTCCCTAGATAGGATGTTGAGCTGTCCGCACAAATGGGTTGAAGGGGATAAGTGAGGGGAATTGATTTGGGGATTCTGTTGCCATTGGCCACTCCGCCCTCACTAGAGACAGAGCTAGAAATCGAGTCATTTCCTCAGGGCCATGAACCAAGAAGAAATCAAATTCATTCTTTGGTTCTTAAACGAGCAGAAGACAGAGTGCATTTGGCTTGGGGTTTCAAACGTAGTCAGTGGCAGTGACGGAGGCTCAGACGAGGGCAATTCCATGAGTCTACTGCCCTGTGTCCACATCCCTCAAGGAGGCTCAGACGAGGGCAATTCCATGAGTCTACTGCCCTGTGTCCACATCCCTCAAGGAGGCTCAGACGAGGGCAATTCCATGAGTCTACTGCCCTGTGTCCACATCCCTCAAGGAGGCTCAGATGAGGGCAATTCCATGAGTCTACTGCCCTGTGTCCACATCCCTCAAGCGTCGGGTCCTGGCGAGAGTCAATTTGGGAACTGCGACTGAAACATGGCAGCTACATGATAGAGCAGCCCCATCGGGTCTTCGGTGGCGAGACTTCACTGGGGTTTTCTCCTCATTGTCCATGCATGGATTCAAACCACCAAGTTTTCAGTGAATTGTCAGTACTGTCTAAACATGCCCCTGGCAAAGAGCTGACGGCGCGGTCTCAGGTGTTCCCAGCCGATAAGTCTTATCAAGATCAGATAACTTCCTCCCCCGCCCCTCCCCAGGAGTAGTGAGGGTTGGAATCACAGACATGGAAATGAAGGACTCAGGGCCACACCCACATGCCACCAGAATGCCTTGTTTTCAAGCACAATGCCTAGAATTGTCAGGATCAGGGAGGGGGTGGGTTATGGCAAAATTAAGTCAAAATCAGAACCTGGCACAAACATAAAAGCCAGCCTTCTCCAGTGAGGGTCTGGCAGAGTCTATGTGAGTTCTTATTCTCTTTGGACAAAAGGAATAATTATATAGTTGATTAGATCATGAGGATAGATCAGTAATTCCTCGAAGACAGAGCTTCTGTGTCTCTTGGTAGAAGAAGGCCAAACAATAAGCACGTGTGGTCAACAGTCTTACGGGTACGACGCCCAATTGAGCCGTGAGAAAACCCAGGCTTGGGAAGACTGGGACTTGCTCGAAATACCTAAAAGTAAGGCACCTGTTGAGAAATGCTAACAGTGACCATGCCCACACAGCCCATAGGGAAGGGGTGCAGCTGGTGCGACTGAATGTACGGGCTCCGGGTGTCTGGGACAGACCACACCACACCAGGGAGCAAGAGAGAGGCAGGCTTATCAGTAGCTGGAATGCAATTGATGAGGGAGGTCGCTTTTGTCGGGGGTAAACCCTCCCTCCAATGTGTCCACAAGCAGGGAAGGCCTGACACTGGCCACCTGATGAACAGAGGCTCCTCATGACCACCCTGCTTTTTCGTCCCCATCATGCCAAGCCAGGGGGAGTGGGGATTCATTCGCTCTTCTTAAACTCCATGTTGGCCTCTGTCCTACCACACAGATGTGCTCCAGGGGGCAGGGCAAGGAGACAGAAGGCACCACCCTCTCATTCACTCTGTGGGTTCAAACCCACCAATAAATTACTCTCCCAACCTCTGCGAGCTCCAATTTCCTCAGCAGTTCAAAGTCACCAGCCAAGGAGGGAGAAAGGTGGGGCACTTTCTCATCCCATAAAGAGTTACAGTCTCAGAAACCCACAGGATCAGTTCTTTCCTGTTCTATAGGGCCGTTGGGAATCAGTATGAATTCCCCAGCAGAGGGTGGAGAGAGAATTCCCATGGTTCAGGATTATTGTGAGGTTTATGCGAGAGCATATCTAGGAAAACGTTTTTGAACCTCACAAAGCAATGCACGCACAGCAGTTAAAATGCGCCACTTCGCACCCGTTGTGTAGAGGCCGCGATACAATGATGATCAACCCGGCCCTTCTTAGTCTGTTGTTAGGTTCCGCTGAGGTGGTTCCAAGACACAGCGAGCCAAAGGACAACCTACGAACAACATCCTGAAACACCGCCTGACCCTGCGCCGTGCGCACAATTGTGCCTATGCCTGACCCCATTGTTTCAGCCACGGCGTCAGCCCATCTTGTCAGCAGCCTTCTTCTTTGTCACTGTTCCTCAACTTGGTCGATAGTGGGGGGCGGGGGGGGAGGTGAAAGGGGAGAGTTACAGAGATACTCAAATGAAGGTAGAAGGAAATCACAGGATGCACAGCACTACTAGTGGTCTAAGGTTCAATCAGAATCGACCATCTAAACTCCCAGGAAGCAAAATCTGAGTATGTCTTAACAGTATCCCTGGAAAGCTCTCCCTTGTACCTATGTTACTGTCCTCAAGAAAGTGTAGAGCTGCAAGCACAGGTTGTCAGGAGAAATGAAGTCACCACACGGCTCAGAATCAGTTTACGTAATATTTCCCTCTTTAAAATTCATCCCAATCATCACTGTATCTATTCAACAGTGACACATTTATAGGATGCCTTCGATCCTGAATAAATATAGTCTCTATTTTATTAGTGGTATTCTTCTGGTAAAGTCCCAACTGAAAGCACATTACTATGGAATATTAATGACCTCCTGAAAATGTATTGGGTAAGAGAAAGCTTATGGAGTCTATCCTACAATTGTTTCCCAATGTGGCTGATTCTGTAAATATCTTCATTTCTCTGTACCACCTTCTTCTTCTGATTTCCAGGATTGTTAAGCTCTGGATTGTGTGAGACTGCAAATGTGGCCAGTCTTAGGCAATGATGAGTTTCCCCTCTAATTTTATCAAGCTGAAATTCCAGAAACCAGGGTGCAGGCATGTCATCTTTTTGTAAGCTTTGAATCTTCTGACTTGTAAAGCGCAAAGCAATTGCTCTTGATAGGGACTCCTGCTTGGAAATAATTTGATACCCTGAGTCCCTCACTGAAATCTCAAGAACATCATTAAAATTTCATTCATTGCAGTTTGTTTTGGAAAACTAAATAGATCATTTCAAAGAACACAGGACCTATAGCCACACTCCTGGGAAATCATGATTTTGGTTTCCTGCTGTATTTTTGTGAAATGTTCTGTAATACCTTGTGAAATTAATTTAACTCAGAAAGGAAGCTATTCTGCCCTAGTCATCACATCTCTCATCTCTCAGTCTCTGAGGAACTGAAGTTCATGTTTGGGCTTGAAATCAGAATGTCTGGTTTGGTCTCAATGGTCATTTGCATGAAAACAACTTTTCTCACATGACACTTCTTGGAGGTACAGGGTGTAGAACCGGCTGCTGCTGCTTTGAACTGTGGCCCATTTCCCATGCTGTATCGTGCATATTGTCAAGATAACTGACTCTTAGGGCAGTGAGGAGTTTGATGTCTCCAGTCCAGCACAGTTTGTGCTTCACAGTCAGTCTGAAGGTTGGTGCTTGCAACCCACCCAGCAGAAAGAAAATATTTACAGGCAAGAAAACCCTGAGTCAGAACAGACTCAACACTAACCAGCTTGGGGACATCTGTTCTTATTTCTGAGAGTCCAGGTAATGAATGGTGTACTCTTAGAAGGAAGAATCAGCTTTGCTAGTCCTTGCCTATCTTTTTAACCATTTAATCAAATTGCCCAGCTTCTCTGCAGGAGAATGACAGCTCTTTCTGCTCCCCTAAATGGTCACTGTCTCAGAAACTCTTGGGGGCATTTATACCCCCTGTTCTACAGGGTGGCTCTGAGTTAGTATCCACTCGATGGCAGTGAGCTTGATGTGGACTTCTTTATTATTCTCACTGTAGCATTTCCCAACATGGGGGAAAGGACTGGAAAGATCCAGTTGACCACAGAAGCAGATACCTGCCCTTTATCATAGAATATGAGCTACACTACAAATGTTTTTAGTTGGTGTCGGGGGGTGGGGGGGAGCAGGGTTCAGTACCTTGTTTATTTTTCTTTTTGAAAAGGGGGTAGTAGACCAAGTAAGTTTGGGAACATGGGATGTAAAGTTTTTTTTATTTTATTTACTTCTTTTTATTTTTCTCTGAGGGTGGTTTGTAGTCTCAAAAAAAGGACAATTGGTAGAGCTTAGACGGGTGACTTAAGTGGCCTTGGGTTGATTTTCTTTGCGATACTCTAGTATCATTCCAAACTCACTGCCACTGAGTCTTAACCCTACATTTCCATCGTTATTGTCTATAAAAAGCTGCTGCCCTTGATGGCCATACACTCCCTCTGCTCTTTCCGTCAAAGGCTCTAAGGTGTGGGTGACCCACATTGTCCCCGAATGAGATCAACTCTGGGAAACACTGGGGACAGGGGGAATCATCCTTGGTGGCACAGTGGTTAATGCTTGGCTTTTAACTGAAAGGTCAATGATTCGCCCTCACACACTGCTCCACAATAAAAATATGTGCAGTCAGCTTTCATAAAGAGCACTGCCTCGATAATCCCATAGGGACAATTCACTATCTGGTGTGTTCCCATGGGGTTGCTATCAACTTGATGGCATTGGTTTTTGCTGTGCAGCGGCTACAGAAGAAAAGTTCACTTGGCATCTTCTGGTCATTACGTGGGTTGGGGACCACCAAGTCTTCTGAGCCAGAAGGAAAAGTCCAATGTCACTAGCCCATTAATGGGGTGTGTGTGTCCCCTGAACTTCCATGGAAACCGGCTCACATACAATAAGGAGTGCACAAGGGCATAATCATGTCATGAAAACGCTCAAAGTGATAATTGCCCAGAAAGCACTTTATAACAACAAAAAATAGGGGCACCACTTAAAACAGTGCTGGTGAGTACTAAGCATGAGATGGCAAATGGCAACGTAGTCACTTGAATGCACCAGGCACCTGGTCTTTGCCATGCGGGGCGATGTGCATCCAAGGAGAGTTGGGCTTTGGGAGTTCTGGTCATGATGTCCTCCTGAAAGCACGCCAGCTGGAGTACCTTGAAGGTAGTTAGCACCATCCTCCTCTGGGCCTCCTGTCCTTTAGCCTACCATGAAGAAGCAGCCATGGAGACCCTAGTAGAACAATGGCTATGTGTAGCTGGTAACTAAAATGTTGGAACCCAGCAGTAGATCTTTGGGAGAAAAGGCCTGGCAATCTGCTTCCATAAAGATGCCAACCAAGGAAAGCCTAGGCAGTTATGCTTTGGCACCATGATGCAGAAGTTACTCATCAATGGCACACAACAACAACAACAACAGCAGCATGTATGAAGGAAGGCCTCCGACAACGATAACATAGATGAACACACAAAGGAGACCTCCTTACGTTCCAGCTTTATAATCCACTGGGGCAGTTCTACTCTAGTCTGTAGGGCTTCTCTGAGTGGACTCCACTTGATGCAGTGAGTGAGGAAGGAATTTAAACAAAAAAAAAACACACTTGATTTTGAATAAACTCCTCAACACTAAAGGTGAGCGCACCTTAACACGTCAACTTGAAAATGCATGAGGACAGGTAATGCAAGGCCATCAAGATAGATATCCAGGTTCTGCTGGTGGACCTGTAGGTATGTACAGCCACTGTGGAAATCAACTTGGAGATATCTAAAACAAATGGAAATTAAGCTACCATATGACCCAGCAATACCCCTACTGGGCGTATACCCAGAAGAGGCAAGAAACAAGCCATGGCCAGACATCTGTGCTCCAGTGCAGCACAGTTCACCATGGCAAGGAGTTGGAAACTACCCAGATGTCCATCGACAGACAAATGGATCAAAAAAACATGGAACATACATACAATGGCATACTACACATCTCTAAAAAGCAGTGATGAATGCATGAAACACATTGTTGCATGGGAAGAACTGGAGGAAATCTTGCTAAGTGAAGTAAGCCAAGAACACAAGGATAAGTACAACATGAGTCCACTGAGCTAAGTTTAAAAACAAAACAAACGCGCAATAAAATGGGGCATAGGGGAAAAGCTACTCTATACATAAATACCTACAGTGAGGTCCAGCAACTATGGTAGGGGTCAAAACCAATGCAGAGATACATACAGCATGCCAGATTAGAGCACATGGGAGAAACGAAAAGGGAAGGAGAAGGAGGAGAGGACATCCTGACCCACCAAACCCAGAGGACAATGTTCCTGCTCAGAGCAGACAACGCACAGAAGAGACCATATGACTGGCCCCACCAAGAAACACAACATCCCTCACTAAACCATAGCACTGTGGGGGGACAACACTGAAGACACAGTGCAGGAATCGTGCCCTACCCAACTCTGTCGTGCTGGGGTCAAACACTAAGGGCATGCAACAGAGCACCAAGGGAAGCAAAGTGAGGAAATATCAAAAATAGACATTGGAGACAGAGTGTGGCACCCCATCAGACTGGACTGGAAAACACCCATAAAGGCCAACAAACAGACCTTGAACTATTGATAGGCTTTTCCAATTTTGCCAATGGCTTTCTTTTTGTTGTTATTTTGTTTTTGTTTGGGGTTGTTGTTATTGCTTTGTTGGTATTGACTTCCTTTGTTGTTTTACTTAGCGTTGCCTGGTTTTTACTCTTATTACTGTATCTGCATGACTATCTAGATAAGATAGGAGGGATAAACAATTCATAGACGAAAAGAATGGGGCCAATGGTTCTGGGGGGATACAGGAGAAGGGGAGGTGAGAGAAAGAAAGGGAGTAGGGGACCCAATCCAAGGACAAAGGGACAACAAAAGAGCTAAAATCAATGCAAAGAAGGGCGTAGGATACCTAGTGGAGCTTAATCAAGGGCAACATAGCAGTGAGGAATTACTAAACTCAAATGAAGGCCGGACATAAGAGGGGGACAAGAGGAAAGTAAAAGGAAATAGGGGAAAAAACAGAAGTCAAAAGAAATTTATAAAGGTCTACATATAACAGTCTATTTACATATGTTTACATATATTTAACAAGAAGGAATAGAACTATGCACTCATAGCTATATATTAAGAATTAAGCCTGGGCACTAAATCTCCAGAGAGGAAAAAAGAGTTAAGATTGCCAGTGGATATTGGCCCTCAATTCAAGTACTCACTCTATACAAGAACACTTTGTTCTAACAATCTGGCATTCTGTGATGCTCACCCTCCTGACAAAAGACAACATGGCTGCATAAGCAAATGTGGTGAAGAAAACTGATGGTGTACAGCTATCCAAAGACATAAAGTCTGGGGTTTCAAAGGCTTGAAGATAAAAAAGTTGCCATCTAGCTCAGAAGCAACAAAGCCTGCATGGAAGAAGCACACTAGCCTGTGTGATCATGAGGTGTTGATGGGGTCAGTTATCATGCATCTAAGACCCAGAACAAAATCATACCCAATGTGAATGGGGGGGAGGGCCATGAAGTGAAGACTCAAATGCCCATCTGTAGACAGTTGTACATCCTCTCACAGCGGGGGTCACGTGGAAGAGATGAGCCAGTCAAGGTGCAGTATAGCACAGATGAAACATACAACTTTACTCTAGTTCTTTGGTGCTTCCTTTCCCCCATTTTTAAAATTCTCTCCTTTCTTTTTTCTAATCACTGTATTGGGGGCTCATTCAACAAGTATCACAATTCCTTTCTCCCATTTTCATTACCTCATTGCTGCCTTACAAATCAGATTAGACCAGAACATGCACACTGCTACAGATAAGAGCCCACAACACAGGGAATCCAGGATAGATAAATTCCTCAGAGGCAACAATGAGAATAGAGATACAAGGAGGATTAGGGGAAGGTGGGGGAAGAAAGGGGGAAATCAGTCACAAGGATCAATCTAGAACCCCCTCCCCAGGAGACAAATAATGGAAAAGTGGGTGAGAGGCAACAGAAGACGATGCAATATATGAAAATAATAATCTATAACTTATCAAGAGTTCATGAGGGAGGGCAGGTGGGGGGGGTAGGGAGAAGAAATGGGGATCTGATATCCGGGGTTCAAGTGGGAAGAGAATGCTTTGAAAATGATAACGGCAGCATACGTGCAAATGTGCATAAATGTGTGGCTAATGATAAGAGATGTGAGAGCCCTGCATTTAAAAAAAGGTAGCTAGATGATAGCTAGATAGACAGACAAGCACCTCAAGAAGCATCCCTCCTTGAGATTAGCAGTGGAGCATGATGCTTTGGTGGATGGTGGTCTATAACCCTGGCTTAATGTGCGCATAGTTATTTTTTTTCCTCTGATCATTGCAAATTCTGCTTTTCCACCTAATTTGGGATATATATTTTGTTTGATAGAAACAGTTTGGAGTTAGCAAACCACACTGTAGTCTTCTGTTGTGCACTTACAGAACAAACTGAAGAGTTTCTCAAATTTGCCTCTGACTTTGGCTGGAACAGTGGCAGGTAATCCCAGACTGGTGTGCCCAGCAACACTTTGAGGTCTAGGGCTCACCTGACCCAAGGCTTCCATGTTTTCAGCTGCCTCGTATACATGTGGAAGTTGGGCCACAGTTAAGGAAGACAAGAGAAGAACGATGCCTTGTAATTACAGTGTCGGGGCTGGATGCTGAACGTGCCACCCTGTGCTGCCCGAAGAACAAAGACATCTGCCTTAGAGCACAGAAAGGCACCGTGCTCCTTAGAAGCAAGAGCTGTGAGACTCTGGCTCGTGGATTCTAGACATGTTCATTACCAGAGGATGGCAGTCCTGGGGAAAGGCCATCATGCTCAGGAAAGCAGAGGCTCAGCCAAAAGGAGGAAGAGCCGCGACAAGATGTGTTGAAACAATGGTTGCTCCCATGGCTTGAGCATCCCAGTTGTGAGGATGGCACCAGGTTGTTTTGTTGTGTTCTGTTACCCATAGGCTTACTGAGAGTTAAACTCTACATGGCATCACCTCACAGGACCAGAACACACAACCGTTTCAAGTGCTAGGGAAACATTTATCGATGGAAACCATATTCAGTGACATAAAAATTTTCAATGAAGGACTGAAATCATATAAAGTATATTCTCTATAACAATTAAACCAGAAATCGAGAAGGATGATGTGTGGAAATTTTCCAAATATCTGCAAACTGAAGGTCACTCTTATAAAGATGTGTGAATCAAAGAAGACACCACATGAGAAATGAAGAAATATTTTTAAATAAATGAGATGAAAATACAACATTTAAAACTTATGGGCTGTATCTAGAGCAGCAATTAGTAGAAAAGTTTCAGCAACAAATGATTAAAACAGAAGCTAAATCAATAGCCCAAGATTCCACTTAAAGAAACCAAAAAAAAATTTTTAAGCAGAAGAAAATTAGGGGGGAGAGAAAAAATAGACCAGAAAATAGACTAAAAAATACAGAAAGCCAACACTGGACCAGATTGTGATATTACAAGACATTTTAAAGTTTGTCCCCATATTTAACCATGGTGGGGAGGGGAGTTCTGAAACTGATTATAATAATGATTGTAAAGTTCTTCTTGATAGGATTAAGTGAATCAAATATTGAATTGCAAGATATGTGGATTAAGTGCCAGTAAAAATGTAAAAAATATATGCAGAAAACTAAAAAGGTCAAAATTTGGTTATTTAACAAGATCAATGCAATTGGTAGTAAAAATAATTTGAAGACCTGATGAATAAAGTTGAAGGAATTATATAAACTGATTTCAAGACTTACTATAAAGCATAAAAATCAGGATAGCGTGGGTTTTTTAAAAGATTGTGAAAAAAAATCCAATTCTTTTTCCATGACTTCCTCCCCACTCTGAGCTTTTCATGTAAAAGGGACAAACAGAGAGCTCAATGGTACCAAAGACAGAATGCAGAAGCAGGCCCACACATATATGGTCAATGAGACTTCAACAAGTTAACAAGATATTTTACTAAAGGAAAGAACAATCTTCTCAACAGACAGGGCTGGAATAATGGATCACTAGAGAGGGGAAAAGCGTCTTAATCAGTATCTCACATGCACAAAAATGAACTTAAAATGGACCATAGGGTTGCTATAAGTCTGAATTATAAAAGTTTCTAAAGCTAAGACAAGGAGACATTCTTTGTGATTTTGAGTTAAGCAAATATTTTATATAGAATGCAAAACAAACTAGCGAACAAAACCCCAAAAAGCATACAAATATTAAGAACAAGATAAATCATATATCATTAAAACTAAAAATATATGCTCTTCAGAACACTGTAAGAAAGTGAAAAGGCCAGGAAAGACTAAGACATTATTTTACAGTACATTTATGGAGAGGGGATTTTATCCAGAATATATACAGAGTATTTACAACTCCAGAAAATGACAAACGACCCACTAAAAAGTGGACAAAAGATGCCAACAAGTACCTCATCAAAGAAAATACAAAAATGACTAAGAAACATATGAAACAATGATAAACCCCAGAGTCATCAGGGAAATGCTAAGGTAAACCACAAGGCACCAGGGAATACCATGCACGCCCAGGACAAATGGCTAGGATGTTAGATGTCGCGTAACGAAAACTCCCATGCTTTGCTGATGACAACAAAAGGGAACAGCCATTATGGGAACAGTTTGGCAGTTTCTTCTGAAGTCACAGTAAATTTACCATGAAATTCAAGTATATGTTCAAGAGAAATGAATGCATACCTTCACACAAACACCTCTATGTGGATGTGCCGACAGCTTTGATTATAACAGGCAAAGGGGCAATAACAAGACAATCAATTGGATAAGTACATTGTGATATACTGTAAGAGCCTAGTACTCAGGCTGAAGATACCGGTACCTGCACCTAATTGGATACATGTCAAATGTTTACGCTAAGCTTTTACAGCAGCCAATCACCAAAGTCGAATACTATGTGATTTCATTGACATGACCCTGGAGAACTGGGGTTACCAGTAGCTGGGATTCGGGAGAGGATTAACTACACAAGCCCAGGAGGGAACTTTTCTGGGGGAATAGGCATCTGTTCTGTAACAACTGTGATGGTGAGTATATAACGCTGCATTATCCGTCAAACTCATGGAATTAAAAAGTTAAACAAGTTTGAGTATGCATCTGCCTCCGGAAAGCTGATTTTTAAAAGCACTGAATGTTCCTTGATTCCATTCTTCAAATATTCTGTGGCTACCTCTAATGGTGGCTGTTAAGTGCCTTTGCATCTGTTCTGACTCATAGCCACCCTAAGTACAGACCACTGCCCGTCCCATGTCACCCTCGCAATTGTTCTTCTGCTGCAGCCACTGTGTCGATCATCTTGTCAAGGACCATCCTCTGTCTCACTGCCCCTCTCCTTTATCAAGCATCAGGTCCTTCTCCAGACACTTGTCTCTCCTGGCAACATGCTCCACGTAGTTGAGAGGCAGTCAAACCATCCTTGCATCCAAAGTCTTTGCGCCACACAGTCAGGAGGTCTGGAGGGAATTTAGGTTGATTTTATGCCTCTATAGCGTTTGAAGAAGAAGGGTAGCTCAAAGGGTCAGTCTAAGTCATTACTCACTGAAAAGTCACTGCCCCCAGGCCAACAAGAAGTGCCTGAGAAGAGCAGGGTGGCCAGGTTCTTAGGGAAAGTCAGCCATTTGAAACCCTCGGAAGCCCAGTTCTACACGGATACACACTGAATGGCCATGAGTTGGAATCAATCTGAGAGCACCTCATGGTTGGTATCTGAAAGGTAATATTAGCTACAGGGTAAGCATCTACCTAAGTGGTGGTCTAAGAAGAGATTTGGAAAAGAGTTTGGGAAATAAGGACTTTTTAAAGAGCTTCAAGACAGTACTCTATTGCGAGAATGGCACTGTATTACTTATTTCATTGAGAATGTATCTTATTCCGATCAATCAGAGTAATTTGTCAAGCCTAAGTCCCTCAGCCCCTACCCCTTACCTCCCCTCTCATCAATGGAAATTGTTGGAGCAAATTTATTGTTAGCATTAAGTTTTGCACTATATAAAATGTTATAGAAATCTGTGATTTTTTCCTTCCTTCTGTTTAGTTTAATTTTATCTTCTCTTTCTATTCTTATAGCAGAAGATTGGGCTATTGACACTTGTATTTTACTGGTGGTGAAAGTGAATCACACACAGGACAGGACTGGGAACTAAACACCTTCTCCCAATTTCATTGACCTTGTCATTGTCCCAGACTTGGCAGACTTTATGCCCAGCCTGATCACCTCTTTTTCAAGCTTGCAGAATGGAATGTGCACAGCATGTATTCTATTATCCAGACAGTTGGGTTCCTAGAAGGTGGTAGCGCTTGAAGGCTTCCCAGTCTTATTCTCCAGAGAAATATGTAAGTTTGGGTCTAGTGCTTCTTCATGGAGGCAGCAGTTGAAAAGATTTATAGACAAAGCCCCATTTCCAATACAAATAACTCTCTTTTGATGGGGGGGGGGGGCGCGGGTAGGGCTGTCCTTTGACCTTGAGGCAGCTGAAGTATCAGCCAGAGTAACTGCAACTGAGTTAGTCCCACAGCACCATGAAACATTTCTCTGGAAACCTCAGTTCTCCTTCACTTTTTCTTTTTCCCTCTCCCTCTCTGCCATCGAGTCATTTCCGACTCACCGTGACCCTAGAGGACAGGGTAGAACTGCCCCTGTCGGTTTCCAAGACTGCAACTTTTGGCGGGAGTAGACAGCCTCCTCTTTCTCTCGCTTGTTCTTGCACAGCTCCCACTGTACGGCTCAGTCAAACTTTTCAGCGCAAGGCCACTAAGCCCCGTTGGAAGGAAAGGAAGGGGGATTGGGAAGGTGCACTCATTGCTGCCACTCCCACCTCTGAAAAACCTTAATTGCCACATCCATGCCTAAAAAAGTGCCTGGTTGCTCCTCAGGGCAGAGGTGTATCCTTGCAGTAACAACCAGTGTACTTTGGGCTTAAGAAGTGAACAAAAAGGAGGACAGAGGAGTAGCTAAATTGAACTAGGCAAACCTCCCTCTGCCTACCCCAGAGACTCCCAGAGTCTGTTTTTCAGGATAGAGAACTGTCTAATCAAACTCTTCTTCCGATGTAGGATTCCCCGATGTGCTGATGTGGGGTAGACCCTTGCATCATTTTGCCCCCAATAAATTGAAATTTTAATGAATGAAGCAGATTAGGCTCTGTTTGAGTTGGCCCAGCATCCAGCCAACCTGGAAGGGGTGGGGGATGGAGGTGGCAATTCACCAATTAAGTGCCAGTTCACATCTAGGAGTAGCTGCACCATGTGACCTGTGCACTCTTCCACCAAATTTTCTGGTAGGAATGGGGAGGTACAAGGTTCTCACAGAAAGGTAGATGAGATTCAAAGTTCCCACATCTTGTTGGAAAAATTATTTTTTCTTAGTGAGTAAGGTTGGAGACTCAATAAAACTTCTCAGATCTAACAAAATGCAAGACACTGTTCACACCAGTGGAAGAATCTGATTATCCGGTCCTTGCCAGTTCCTCATACAGAATCTGCATATGTGCTTAGATGAAGAGAGAAGGTGGAGCTTGCCAATCATCAGCAGTCCCAGGCAGCAAAGCAAAGGGGCTTCACTGGGAGAGTGGATATGTAGAAAGTATTGGGAAATATAGCATTTGACTTCTTCAAAGGTTTGCAGTTCAGCTAACGGGGGCTGGAATGTGCTGGCCAATCAGCAAATGAGTCAAAGATGTGTCTGGTTGTCTAGACACATGAGACCACACAATAAGGAGAGGAAGCTCATTAGTGACTCAATAACTTTTTAATAAAAAATCACATCCTCAGTGTCCAGGAAAAGGCTAATGGCGAATGTTGAAAGTGTACCTTCCCCTGGATAAACATTCATCTGTGAAGCTGGGTTCTGAAGTGGTGAAGGGGGGTCAGGCATGCAGAAGTCCACAGAGAGGTTAGGAAACTGCCACTCAGGTAAGGTCTTTGCTACTCTGCATCTACCCCAGTTCGGGAATACAAGAGTGGCATTCTATCAGGCTAACTTTTCTGTTTTTGTGTACATTCTCAAACACTGAGGACTTGTAAGCAAGGTTTTCGGCAATACTGAATGCCAATCCACCCTACCCATTCCCATCCCTATTCTGCTTCACCCTCATCTCCCAGACAGGCATGTGAGTGTCAGCAAATATGAAATGGTCAAAGTGGATAGCAGCCACAAACATGACAAACCACACCCCTTGCCTCACAGCACCAGAGAAGAATTAGAAGGATATGTGGTGCTAAAGCCAAAGACCCAACTGCTCTGAATGAAGAATGAACTCTTCGGACAATAATTCGGTTCTCTAATTCTGTTCTCTCGTCTCATTTACTGCACAGAGTAAAGGCTCCTCATGACAGGAGGGGATTCTAAGAGAGACCACCAGGACACCCGAGGGCACACAGACTTTTGGATGTCTACTGGACATTGGTGGAAAGTCCTGCTCACACACTATTACACATGTGGCAGTGCCCAGGGGGCCTCTACACTTGAGAACTTAAAAAAGAGTTGGTGTCAACATTTGGAAAAGTCAGTGAGCCCCGAATGTCCAGGAACTCTCAGCACCAGTCACCATGGATTATTTCTGGGCTCCAGGCTGGCTCCTGGGAGCTGGCTGGCTCCCAGGGCCCTGTATGGACTTTTGCTCACCATTATTCAATATTATTAATTAAATGGATAAGATTTTAAAAGGAGTAAGATGTCAGTCCTCATCACAGTAACTGCTGAAGAAAGCTAACTTGCAGGTAATATGCAGGGACTGCTGAAGAGTTTTATGCCTTTTCTTAGTTTCTAATTCTAGAAGAATTAGAATGGAAGTTGATCTTCTGACTCCAGATGTGTCTGCCCTCAGGGTGTCTTCCTTTCAGAGCCCTGCTGTCCATGGAAAAACACTCTAGAGTCCCTTAGCCTAAAGAGAACCAAGGAATGACTCAGTCAACCCCCACTGGGGCAGGAATCATTTACAAGAGAAGCCATCCAGTCGCCTGGGCATTTCTGGCGTCGGGCAAGGAAACCAAAACCCCACTGCCAGGAGGTCAGTTCACAGCAACTCTGTAGGACAGAGTAGAACTGTACCTCTGAGTTTTCTTGATGATAACCTGTTATGGAGGTAGAAGGTCCCATCCTTCTCCCATGGAATGCCAAGTGGCTTTGAACTCCTGACCTAGTAGACCAACATGGATGTGCTCACTATGCCAGCAGGGTTCCTTGGCAGCTAAGGAAATAAGATCCTTTTCTCTACAGAAGAGGGAAACCTGGTAGTCCAAAAGTTAAGACATCAGCTGCTATTCAAAGGGCTGGCAGTTCAAGCTCACCCTGGAGTTCCATGGGAGAATGACCTGGAGATGTGTCTCTGTGAAGACTACAGCCAGGAAACTCCCTATGTGCATGTGCCACTCTGTCCTGTGAAGCAACTATGAGTTGGAACCCATGGGATGGCACCCAGCAATAGCAAACCATGGAAATCAGGACTTGACTTCCACAGTTAACCCTCTCTCTCCTGGAAGGGCAGTAAATCTCCACTCCATAGTCAATGCCATTTGAAATCAGAGGGCCCATTCCTACCGGATGACTGAATCCTTTCCCACTAAGTACCTATTCTGACCCAGGGCTCCCTCTAACAGGATTGGCCAAGGCAGCATTTTTCCTCGGGAAGGGGCTGGAGATTTAGGGTCATGAGTATTAGCTACCAACATTTTAGAAGCTGGCCTCATTCTGGGTTTAGGGAGAAATTCTTCTCTGGGCTTCTAGAAGAGGGACAATGTGGAAGAAGCTACATGAGGTGTTAGTGAAGGGAAAAGAAAATATTTCCTACCCATTAAAGTAAAAATCAAGCACTGAATCTGGCGCCAGATGTAGTGAAGTACAAGAAAAGCCAAGAGTGCTAGGCAGATGGCTAACTCCTGTGAGAAAACAAGAAGAAAGCTTCACTGATATCACACACACACACACACAAATCATTTTCAGCATCATTTAGATGGTTTTCATTTTGGTTCAAAACACCAACTACATGTTCTTCACAGGATATTATACAGCTATTTTCAGAAAATAACCCCCCCTCACTCATTTTCAATATGTACAAATTCCAGTCAACTCTCTAGAAATCCTGGTGGCCTTCTCCAGCTCTTTACATGAAAGCATCCTGCATGGTTTCCTTGCTGTGGGGAAGGAGCATGGCGAAGGCTGGACAGCATGGTGATTCATGTCAGCGGATGATATACTTAAACATTGTTCCATGGCACTTTCTTGCCAGATACGTTTCACCACACAAAAGCTTCCCTCAAACCAAGGGTGTCTTTTTCAGCTATGAGACCACCCAACCTCATGCATGTTGTTTCTCATCTTCCAAGCATCCTTCACATTTAGGATCTCATTAAATTGGGGTTCACATAAGAAGAGACAGTGATTAAGTGATGCTCTGATTTATGGTGGGGGTGGGGATGGGGGGTTTGTTGCTTGTCCTCACCTGATGGCCCCGGGAAATGGAACTAGCGAGTGTCTCTTTGGCTTCCCTCTTATCTAGGCAACACTCACACTGCACACACCACTTATGAATATTCATGGGGATGGGACGGGGGAAACCATGAACGTTCTTCCTTCGAAGAACTCAGAAATCACTTTTCCCTCTATGGTCTTTGGAGCCATGCAGATTTTTAGCCCAGGTTAGGGAAAAGATACAGACTTCAAACACACATTAGAAAAAAACAAACAAACAAACAAAAAAACTCCACTTATCAAATAGGTCTTTAATGTGGGGTGTGTGTGTGCGCGCGTTTTTCTACTTCCCAGGAAGCACTGGTTTTGTGAGGCCATAGCTATCTTTGTCCAGTTCTGGCCAACACCCTCCCTGATTTCATGAACCATTGGGTCTCTTCCAGAGCAAATGTAAAACTCAGTTGGCACATGCTCCTGAGAAGTTGCTGGCAACTACATAAAAGCAGGTGGTTAGTGTTTGGAAGTCCAAGGAGGATGCAGAAAAGGCTGAGCAAAGACATGGAGCCATTCCACAAGTGAACCCAGGACATTCGCCAGTCACCGCAGACAAAGCAGCTTGCCACCCCTCCCCTGGGGAGCCAGGTGTGAGGGCACATGGTCAGAGTGTCATCAAATCTGTCCTTTTGTCTTCCTCTCAGAGAATGATTTAAAAACGTGTCAACAGCAGGGCATGTCGTATCTTTACTTCTCCCAAGGCAATGATGCTCTCTGTCCCTCCAAACGCCCTACTTTCTTGCTATGGCTTCTTCCCCCAGGACCCTCTCGGCAGCACAGGAAAGCAAGAGACGGAAGAGCATCAACACTAACCTGAGAAGTAGCTGCAGGTGAACTAGTTTCCTTACCACTCTCTGCTGCCCTCTCATTGGCTGCGGCTTCTGCTACTTCTGCCTTCTGCTCATGGGACTCCTCAGAACCTGGAGGCCCTACTTGTCCCAGACCTTCGCTCCCTGCGGTGGAAGGTGGGTTGGCAGCTGTCCAGGTTTGGCCTTTATACCAACTAGGGTAAAACAGGGGATCCGTAGCTTCCGATGCTTCGAGGGCTGGAGTTTCAGACTCTGGGGTCTGCTGAGAGCCACTGGGCACCACCTCCCCCTTAATCAGGGCAGATAATGCAAAAATAAAAAAAGAAGAAGAAGAAAAGAGCAGTCGATTTTAGTTCCCTTGGATATGAAGACTAAGTACTGAGGGTGTAGTGTTGTTGCTTGATTTAGCTCACCCACCCTCCTGGGTGCTGTGTCAGGAACGCTGAGGGTAGTGACAGCGCCCCTTCGTCCTGACATATGACTGGGCCCCTTTCTTCTTTTCTGGGCTGTCTTTCACTAAGCAGTACCCAGGACAGGGAGAAAGAGAAGTCAAAATCGCTTATAAAATCTTGGATCAAATGACTGACCAGCATTTATTTGACCATGGTATATGTGGGCCACCAAGCCTCTTCTCTAAAACTGAAAAAATGTAATTTGACCGATCAAGTCCAACCCTTATTTACATACCCAATCACACCACTTTTTTTCAGTGCAATTAGCAAACCCATAATTTCATGATCCTTGGGATTATAAATAGTGTGCTAGCCTGGTTTCCTGAGGAGATAGAGCACAGAATGTCAATCTATCCCTAAATCTCCTCGCAGAGGTTTTGCTTCTGAGGATAATTTCAATCCACTTGAAAGCAGGTGCAAAACTAGGGCTCCTTACTGATGAGCCGGCACTACGACAAATGCAGTGTGTTGGGATCCCAGCTGCTAAAAAGTGTCATGGAGTTGGGACAAAGGTTTGCTGACAGGACAGTGATCTCTGAAACACATGGTCAGCCAGTCAGATCCTGCATATGTGATGAGCTAATGTCACAAGAAATCTTTTACACCATCTATTAACACGTGATCTCACCAAATGGTAAAAACCAGGGCTGGTTGGTTAGTCATTGAAAGGGAAGGTAAAATTGTATTTCAGAGTAAGCCACAGGGTTACAAACTCATCTGGTTTCTCTTTTTAACTTCTTTTATGAATTACTGAAAAATTAAAATTCTGAAAATATAGCATTTTTTCATTATTCACTCTCTATCACTTTGCAGCCTATACCCCCTATCTATATTCACTAAGCAACAAGGAGTAAACCCAACCCTCCTGATAGTGTCTAGGAATTAATACGTCTTATATGCACATACACAATCTCTAGACAAAGACAGCCCCAGACAAGAGAGTCTTTTCAGTGGAAAGATTTTGTTAAAGTAAAGCTGACCAATCAGCTATTACAACAATGACCTTTTGAGTCACTTGGAAGACTTTTCTTGCTTACACAGTGACTGTCCTGTAATCTTTGGTCTTCCAAATAGAAATGTCTGTGAGGTACTTTCCTTGTTCTTATGTTAGAATAAGCGATTTGGGCTGTTCTGCATGGGGCTGCCTGTGTGTCCTGTAGGAAGGGAGTCTTGTTGAGTTACCTGTGTCACCAGGGCCTCGGCAGCAGATGGCAGCGCTGGAGTTGGCTCTGCAGAGCAAACAGGAAGTGTTCCTGGCATCTCCTGGAACTCAGAGGCCCGTGGAGAGGGGCTAGAGGCTTTCTCTGGGCTTTCATCTTCTCCTGAAGACTCTGTTCGAACTCCCGACTCTGTTTCTACCTCTTCCACTTCTACTACTTCTTCTCCTCCTCCTTCTAGCTCTCCATCTCCCTCTTCTTCCTCATCTTCTTCTTCAGGCCAGGTAAGAAAATGATATATAATCATTATAATTACCACCACATGAAAGCAATTCATGACCAGCGTGACATATGCGGCTAAAGTGTGTGGAGGAAATCTTCTTCAACAGACTACTGACAAGGGCCTTGGTAAACTAAACTGGGACTAGTGGCTCCAGTCCAATATGGAGTGGACAAATGTGAAGGGGATTCCAATCATCACCAATGTCCTTGGCCTCCACCCTACCCCCTAGGGCAAAGTACGGTCCTCCCACCATCCTACAGTCTACATGACAACCTATAGAAGCTACATTTTCTCCTTTTTTTAGTGATATGACTATTTTTATTATTATTAAATCTCATGTCACACACCCCCCAAGCACTGTTACAAATTTGTAGATGCTACATGAATGAAGATACATAATTTTTATTTCATGGTTTTCCTGTGTGATATATTTACACAGGCAGTTAGTAATGATGTCACACTACTTTTCCTTAGGAGATGCCCATTCCAATAAAATGTGAGCAGCCTGTGACCAGTTTATCTAACATAGGAAAATACTTCAGGAGGGTAAGCTGCATTTAGTGGACTAGGATCAACATCTACTTGCCACTGATGAATTAAATTGAAAGGCAACTCTTATCTCTCAGAAAATATGAAAGACCCTCACCCACCTTGCTTGAATGTTTTATCTCCTTTGTTCCTGTTGTGAATACTGGCTTTTCCTCCTCACCCCTCTCCTTCCCCCAAATTCATGCCAGGACTCTTTTTCTATCCTAAAGAGCTTATCTTCTGACAATATTTAGGACAAAACAATATTAAGGATTAAATAAAAATCTTCCCAAAGACTTGTTTCCAAATTTAAGTCTGTGGACTCAGGGCACTCTTAGTGGCTTAACCAAAAGGTCTTGTCTCTAGATGCTAGGAGTGAGCAAACTTCTCAGACAGATGAGCCTATCCTGTCCCTCACAACAACTTAGAGATTATTCAAGCCATATAAGAAGGGCTTTTTTACAAACACATGAAATCACAATTGTCTGGATAGCATCATCCTGAACGTTTTTTCCAATTTTACTTCTGAGCCACACGCATGGACGGAAAGAGTTGCCCATGGCTCACGAGCTGTAGTGGGCAGCTCAAGGCCTCAAGGACATAAAAGGAGTCCAGAGAGACAAGGTAGGGGCCAGCTTCAAACTTGGTGCCCTCTTTTCGGTAAGTGGAAACTCTGGGCAGAGTGTAGGGCTGTGTGAAGGCTCATGGAGTGCAGCTGGGGACTTAACTTGATTTCCAGGTTGTAACTTACTGCTATTTTTGCCCCTTTGAAGTTTCTGATTAGGGGGTAACTAGCCCAGATGTCGTCTATGGTTTATTTTTTATCTCACCCTTAATCTTGCACCTGATGGCATCTTATCATCCTGCCCAACCTTTTGTGTATGGTTGAGGCTGGGTTATTATCACCCCCAACCATTATTAAGTATTAACTACCCAGAGTCAAATGCCCCCCCTGTGGCATTATAACAGGCACAGTGATAAGCAAAGCTTAATAAACCCTGTCAGCAGTCTCTATAATTGTGCAATGAGAGAGAGCTTCACTTTGGATTAGAGTCCTTGTAAAGATGTCAACATTCATTATGGGGGTGAATCTGAGACATGCCCCCCTTCCCCTCCCACTGCTGGCACACACCTGCAATTTTGGCCAAATGGTCAAAAGAATAACCAACCTCTGTAAAAATCAATGTCTCGTATAATTTTTTCTTCTCTATTGAGGTTGACTGTGAAGTGGTACATGTTTTCATAACCATGTTCTATTTTCTCCATCTGAAATGCCTTCGATGCTTCAGAAATTCTGCAACAAAGATAATTCACTACTTGCTGTCACTGTTTGATGTTTGATAGCCTTGGATAAAAATGAAAAACATACATGTTTCCCCGACAAAATAAAAGTTACTTACTTTTGTAACAGGGTTTTGGCATTCTGTGAAAGCAAACAAAAGATAGGCCTACTTAAATTCTTTGTATCAAAGATGGTGTTGAGACTTAATTTTTTTCCTTTGATGACTCTTAGAACCTCCTAGCTTAGCTACTAAATGCCACAAGTAATTGCTATTTTATAGCAGAACCCTCTTATATTAAGCAATGTTATGGTCTTTTAAATATATGTTGATTTCATTATTTAAGCAGTGGCCTTACACGTCATCTTGCGCAGTACCTCAAAATGAATAGATTTAGGATAACGAAAGTACCCTGTAAGAGGTTGTTGTCTCCAGATGTGATGATGATGAAGTTTCTAATACCCACCTTCTTAATTTGCTTCCTCTGGTGCCCCAAAGAGACCTACCTGCAGAAACACTGCCATTTCTGGTTCATCCATGAATTGGATTCCAGACTCCACCAACTTGGACACATTCTCCAAATGATCGGAATACTTTTTGATCAGAGCCCGGACATGTTCCAGTTTCTCCTCCTGAGTCCGGGTGATGATTCGCGTCATTTCATTCTTCCTTTCCTCCAGGATGCCGTAGAGGTAATCAAACTTCTCGCACAGTTCTTGCTTCTGATTCCTGCAGCATTCCTGTGATTTGAGTTAGCAAATGTTACAAAGTTTGGGAGACCATTTGGGAGGCGAGAACTCTGACTTATCTAGGGTATTTTTTGTTCTTTTCCTTTTCAGGTTTGGATACCACTGCCTTGATCCTTTCAATTATTTGGGGTGGGAGAGAGTCATATTGGTGAAATGGATCCATTATTTTCAGTCTTCTGTCCTTTATAAATGGGGCTGTCATACAAATTAGGAAAGACTTGGTTATGTTTTATGTGGGAGAAAGATTATGTGTGTGCTGTGAGAGGAGTATTGCGAAAGGGAGAAAAACGTGCTACTTCTTAATTCATGCTCTTTAAGTCTCTCTGTTCCACTTACCCCACTATTGCCAGTTCAGTTCCTTCCTGTAGATTTGATCATTCCCAATGGCCTCTACTTCTAGGACCCCCCCCTCCCTACTCCAAGCCAACCCACACACCAACGACAGAGTCCTTTTCCTGGAGTCAGCTCTAATCGTGGTTTTAGAAATGACTTTTACTGTTTAATTATAATAAAATCACTTTCATTCTAAAAATCCCTTTCTGGTGCAAAGGTTTGTGGGGCATTGGGTTAAGCTTCCGGCTGCTAAAGCAAATTCAACAGTTGGCAGTTCAAACCCATCTGTCTTTCTGTGAGAGAAAGTTTCTTTCTGTGAGGCTATCTGCTGCTGTACCGAACTACAGTCTCAGAAACCACGAGGAGCAGTTCCACTTCGTGCTGTAGGTCCACTTTGAGTTGGACTCAACTTGATGGTGCTAGGGTTCGGTGTGTTGTTGCTGCTGTTATTGTTGGTTTTAAAGGTTGAGTGGTGCAACAGTTTGTTGACTTGCTGGGAGCCAAAGATTGGAGATTCAAGCCTAACACCCAGGCACCTTGGAATAGATAGCTGGTGATTCATTAATGATAATTCAACCAGAGAAAGTATAGAAGGATAGTTCTACAATGACACTCACAAGGTTGTCATGAATTGGGTTTGACTTTACAAGAACTAGGGTTTTTAAAAAAATTATTAAATCATTTTATTGGGGACTCATACAACTCATAACCAAATCCACACATACATCCTTTGTGTCAAGCACTTCTGTACATATGTCTTCCTCATCATTCTCAAAGCATTCGCCTTCCACCTGAGCCCCCGGTATCTGCTCCTCATTTTTTCCCTCCCTCCCTGCTCTCCACTCATGATTGATTTTTTTAAAATATAGATTTTATTGGGGGCTTACAGCTCCCATAACATTCAATACATCATTTGTATTAAGCATATTTGTACACATGTTGCCCTGTTCATTTCCAAATATTTTCTACTTGAGGCCCTGGCATAAGTTCCTCCTTCCCCTCTTCCTCTAGTTCTTTTTTGGGAGGGGCATCACTGCCCTCTGGTGGTCGTGGGAGCTACCCCGCCTTGCTCCTGGAGAGCCACTGCTGGATTTGAACTGCCAAGACCGTGGGCCACAGTCCTGCACTCAACCACTACACCACCGGGGCTCAGCCCTCCTCTGGTTCTTGTTTAAAATTTTTTAAAAAATTAATTTTTAAAATTTTTATTATTTTTTATCATTTATTTATGCAGCTTAAGAAATGCTTCCCAAGGCATGATAATTTATTATTATTACTATTGTTTCATAGAACTGCATCCTTTGTAAACATGACTTATCCCAGTACTGGCTGCCCTCCAATGGATTCCAATCCATGGAAACTTTGTAGAACTGTGAGCCACAGGGTTTTCTTTTATAAATATGCTATTGTGGTTTAGGGGGAAATCTTACAAAGCCAGCTAATTTCCCCTTCTCCAACTTACATGCAGCTCGTTCTATGGCATTGGTGGCAATCACCATCATGTAATCCATGTTCTACCCATCCCACCTTAGGTTCAGTTTCTGTCAGACCAGTTTCCCTGCCTTGGACTGCCTTCTTCACTTTGCATTTGGTTGCATGTGATTTTCATGATTTTTCAGAAGCAGATCAACAAGACTTTCTTCAGAGGTGGATTCCAGTGTTTACCTTGCACCACAGAGGGACTGCCACCTGGCACCCAGCAGGCACTGCATCACCAAAACCTCACTGCCTTCTAATGATTCCGACCATGGTGACCAACGATGATTACATTTAGGTTCACGTTTTCATAGTTTGTATTATTTGGTTGTAGAATTTTGAATCGGAGTAGGGTCTTAGAAGTAATCTTTTCTAACAACTTTAGAAATAATCTTTTCTAAAAACTATCCTTTCACTCTTGGGGAAACTGAACTCAGCAGAGAGAAGTCACTGTCTTACAGTCATCCTGCCCATCCTAACCCAAAGTCAAGATCCTCCCACCCAAGGTTCTTCACGACTGTGTCCATCATATGACATGTGTTCACACGTTTACACACACATCAAAAAACAACTGAATACAGACTTTTAAGGTAACAAATCTCAAATGGTGAGATAGTTAAGATTTATTGTGCCAATCTGGATGATAAACACATAGGGGACTGATTGAAGGGCAGAGAGATAAAGTGCTCGGTGAGCCTCGTCCTCCTGGTTCTCTGTTTTCTTCTTTGATAATTAAACCAGTGTGCGCTTGCCTTAGATGAAAAGGCTCCCTTCTTGTGAGACATCCCTGAGGAGAAGCCACAAGGACTTACCCCGATGCAGCCCTGGGTGCTGACGTGGCCGCATGGAGACCCCTGCCAGTGCTGAGATGCTAAAACCACCACTGGTGTCAAAGATTTTCTACCCATTGGCCTGTGACCCTCCTGCATTTGGCATCATGATGTGTGTGTTTTGAGATTTTGAAGAGGACTTTGTAGATCGGTGTTGGACATATGGGCTAAATTGAACTTACTTGGCTTGGACTGGACAGCGTTGGGATGCTTTCTGAATGTACACTTAACCTATACATAAAATTTTCTTATGTATAATGTGAGTTTCCGTGTATTTGTTTCCCTAGTCTACCCAGACTAACACAAAAGGCCTCAGATTTATTTTTTTTTCATTTTTTCAATAAAATTCAATAAGTGCTTACTGTGAGAAAGGCACAGTAAGACCCAAGGGCATTGCTGTAATTTTCTAGTGTTCAAGTGACTGGTGAAAATTATACTTACTAACAGGGAAAAAATGCTTTTTCTCTGTTTACTGTGCCCTCATTCTAATTTTATGTAAAACACGGTAATGTTAGACAAACAGTTTTCTGATCATGATTTTCTGGAATTATGAAGTCCGTACTTATAAACCCAAAGAAAGTAATGTAAGATATCTGTGTGTTCAGTCTGCAGAACTGAAATAGGAGGGGAGGCTGCAGTTCTGTTCGCTGAGGCTCTCTGAGAGAACAGCATCGCCATGCAGGACTGACTTGGCTGTCCTTTGGTTTCCCTCGGCTACAAGGCCTTCAAAGCATGAGAAAGGCACTGAGGAACAAACACCTCCATTTAGCGAGTCTCTCTGAAAACCACAGAGATAAGAGATTGAAAAGGGGAAAGGGACTCTCAGAGGCCACCAAGCTACTGAAGGATTACCTAAATTTCAATATCTACTCCCTTTGTGAACTTGTGACACTTTCCTTATTGACTTTCTAACAAGCTGGAAAATAGAATGGGAAAAACATGGAGGTTGACATCATCAAAAAGCCTGTGGATACCATACAGCATAAACAAGATGGCAAATAAATTGATCTTTCTTCACAAAAACTTCCTCGCTTCAAAGGTTTCCCCCTTCGCTTTTAACACATCTTTTCCTCCCCATTTAGCTGAGTAAAAGTATGTATCTTAAAGCCCAGAGCTTACATGTGTTTATACACATGGGCAGATGACTTTTTCAAATGTTCTCTGTTTTCTTCTTTCCAAAGTCAGTAGTTTCTGGTCTATCATAAATGAACCAGCTTTGAAACCCCAGCATATTTTGATGGAAGCCCTCTGATTGCAACAAAACCCTCCTAGACTGCCAAGGCCTGCCAGTTATATTTATTGGTATCTTGGGAGAACCAAATGAAATTGGTATACAATAAATGAGTGAAAACAGAATCCTTCCCATAGTTAGGGAGAACCTGGAGAAAACCAACAGGGTTTCATGTTGTATGCAAAATACATAAAAGTATGGTTTAATAGAGGGCAGAATATAATGCCCACTTTGAAATGATAAGATGCAGGGCACACATTTTTATACAATACCAACAGATATAGATGAAAAGAGGGAAACCACAGATGGGCTAAACTTGTCAGACGCCCGTTTTTTAGCCCCCTTTGTATTTGAGTTGCAATAAGATAAAACAGTATGTGTTGTTAAAAGAGTAGCGATCCTGCAAACGATGGCCCCATACCTTGCCTATTGTGACACTGACCCTGGCTTACTTTTCTCCTTGGGATGGATTCATCTCTGAACTGTTGCAGCTGGCCCTTTGCAGACTGTCTGACTCCTTCTGACAGCAGGACTGCTTCTGTTCACTTCATCACTATTTCCAAGATTGATTGTTTGAATTAATCCAATATTACTATCTAGAGATAATTAGCCCTGCACTCAAAACTTGCTATTTTGTTTTCACCCAGGGAAATAAATATTTAAGAGGCTACTCCTGGCTCTGCCTCAAGCAGTGCTCATGGAGATAATATTGATTAGCTAGCTCTGTAACCTTAAGAGAGATAATTTAACCCAGGGAATTTTTTTTAATGTACAAAAAGAGGACAAGATTAGATAGGTGACCGGAACGCTAGAAGAGTTCCTGTGTGGGACAAAAGTTAACCTGCTTAGCTACTAACTGAAAGGTTAAAGATTCAAGTCCAACCAGAGACACCTCAGAAGAAAGGCCTGGTGATCTACTACTGAAAACTCACCCATTGAAAACCCGTTAGAGCATAGCTCTGGTTGGATACACACGGAGTTTCCATGAGTCAGACTCAACTTGAGAGCCACTGCTTGTTCAAAGTCCTTCTGACTCCAGCAGCTCCAAAACTCTGTGACTACAGGTGATTGTGGGCATCTCTCAGAGTCTTCCATCTCTCTATAGAAAGGTCTCTTTCTATTCCCAGCATGTTATCGATAGCAGTAATATGCATGTTATATGACCTTGCCCTGGAATGTCAGCCCCGAGTTGGGAGTCTGGTATGTATGGCCCAGACAGGAAAAACCTGAGACAATTGTGGCCACTGCTCTTCCCATGTAAGGAATACGGCTCTGTGACCAAAATAGCGCTGAAGATAAGAAGCTAGCCCACCACTTGTCACTGAGCAGCTGTGGCTCCACACAGCCCACTTGTATCTTCAGCACATTCCCCCGACATTCATCAGGACACACTCATGGGAAGCTGAGCAGTTGTGTCTAAAAGTACTTGCACCCCTCCCTGTGTCACTTGAAATACAGTAGTTCAAAATTCTCTTCATGATATCAATCGAGTTTTTCCCCAGAAATTCAAAACAAAAGAATGAAAAATTGACAATAGATTAGTAATATTGAAGAAAGAATTACATTAAAGTGGAAAGTTCTATCTGAGGAAATTGGGTGTAACCCTTATTTGTAAAGCCCCAGTTCCAGGCACTTGGGGTCCCCTGAGTGTAGACCAGGATAGGAACTCAGGTCTCTGCTGGCTGCAGTCAGACAGATTAGGAAAGTGCCACCCCTCTGGGAAGACACAGGCCCCAGGGATACCATCTGGAGTCCAGCCCCCCCCCCCCCTCAATCCACAGCTGAAAAGAGGAACCTTCACTTAACACACAACAAATAACACCACTCAAGGAAGATAGCCTCCTAAGTCAATGCTCATTTCCAGCCTTTCATGGTACCTCTCATTTTACAACAGAATTATTATGGCATAATTGTGAAGGATGTCTAATGTGTACTCTCAGGGTTCTTGGCACTAGAGTTTTTATTTTATTTAATCTCCTTATACAATACCTCAGAAGTCTGAGGACCAAGTGGATTGATTCCAATTTGAACCACATGTTTCAGCAAAATGACAGGCCTTTAGCCACCTGAGTAGCTGTTCAATTTGTTCTTTCTGTTATGGAGAGTCAGCATGCTTCTTAGAAGTGACTGGGACTTCTTTGGTTGCCAGTACTTTGCCTTACCACAAAGCTTCTTAGATAAGCAGTAGAACTAATAGCTATTTTCAATCATTTTCAATTTTTCCCTCTGAAGAGAGTTGCTTAGGTCTGCTACCATAAATGACCAAGACCCTGAGAGTTTTAGTCTAACCATATTTATTTATTACCCAAAAAAATGGTATATTTTCTATTGCATATAAAACCTTGCATTGTCAGTATTAACAACATTGATTTGTACCTGGCAAACAGGTGATATGAACAGGTAACTTTCAGTGGAATGAATACACACATGACCATTTACTGTTTCACATCTGTATCTGTGTGCACTTTAACTGCTCTATATCCATTTATAGCGTAGAAAAAGCAGGAAGCAAATTTGCAAAAGCTTCTAAATTATAGTCAAACACATTGAAGGAACAAATACCTGCATCTGCGGTGTCAGGACTTAACTTTTGAAAAACACTACCATTAACTGGTATAATATAGTTGCTCCAAAGACCATTATTCTACATCCAACTTGAATGAGTAACAACTTGGATCTTAAAGGGTTTTGAGTGGCCATTTAAGATATAACAATTGGTCTGTCTCTTTGAGGAACAAAGAAGAGTGAAGAAAAATCTAAGAGATGGGAACAGTTTATTCAAAGACTAGTCAACCACGTGAACATTAATTAGTATCAAAAATTCTGAGAACAGAAGAACTAGATGATGCCAGGTCACCAGTAGGTCTTCATTGAACGGGATCACATTAGAGGACCCTGGATATATTATAAGAAAAGGATGGACAAACAAACTGCAAAATCATAGAACAGACCAGGCTTTCTGGTGTGATAGAGTCTGTAGGATGCTCTAAGATTATGAGGGTTAAACATCCTTTATGTAGGCTTGAAGGTAAACAAGTGGCCATCTACCTCAGGAGCAACAAAGCCCAGATGGAAGAAGCACACCAGCACATGTGATAATGAGTAGAAGGGATCAGGTATCAGGCATCAAAGAAAAAAAAACTAAAATCATTGTGAATGAGGTAGAGTGCAGATTGGAGACCTAAGATCCATCTGTAGGCAACTGGACATCCCCTTACAGAAGGGTCTCATGGAGGAGACAAGCCAATGGGTGCAGTATAGCAATGATGAAACATACAATTGTCCCCTAGTTCTTAAATGCTTTCTCTCCCCCCCACCCCCACTGGCCCTCTCTTCCCACTATCATGATCCAAATTCTACCTTACAAATCGGGCTAGAACAGAGGATGAACAATGGTACAGATAGGAACTGAAAACACAGGCAATCTAGGGCAGATGATCTCCTCAGGACCAGTACTAAGAGTGGCTATACCAGGAGGGTGAGGTAGAAAAGGGGGAACCAATTACAAGGATTTACATATAACCTACTCCCTGGGGGATAGACAATAGAAAAGTGGGTGAAGACAGACAGCAGACAGTGTAGGATATGACAAATAATAATAATAATATAACATATAATAATAAATAATTTATAAATTATCAAGAGTTCATGAGGGAGGAGGGCGTGGCAATGGATGAATGGATGGATTGTGATTAGAGTTGTATGAATCCCCAATTAAAAGCAAAAAGCAAAACACCCTGGAACTGAACTTAAACATATGGTTCAACTTTTAATCCTATAATAGATAAGATGCTCAAGGTAAAAGGAAATAGAAATGAGGTACATAGTCCACAGATTAATAGGAGATCAAAAGAGCAGCATTTTAAAAGAAGTAAATTTCAGAATGCAGGACTACATAGGAAAGAAGGAGGGAAGAGAGAAAGGAAGGAAGGAAGGGAGGAAGGAAGGACGAATGCTGTCCCCTCATGGAGCATGCAATTAATGCCAAAAAACAAAATGTGCATGAGGTGTCGAATGGCAAGTCAACTTATTCTGTAAACTTTTACTCAAATTATAAAGCTAAATGTAAATGAAGTATTTATTAAAATCCTTCCAATAGGTGGGTAAGTTAAAATGTATTGTGATGGGTCCCTCCTCTTCTCCCTCCGCAGCCACACTGTTGTGGTGGGCTAGAAGAATAATGTGTGATTCCTTGGTGATACACTATACTTTGGTTGAATCACCCTTCCTTATACATTTCTGCAGAGGGATATCCAATTGTTTACAGATGGCCTTTGGGTCTCCACTCCAACACCTCTTGTTTGCATTGATATAGTTGTTACATTTTTGATCTTTTGATACCTGATCCCATTGATACTTCATTATCACACAGGCAATTTCATCTCTTGAATCTTTTCCTCAAAGAAGTCTGTGGTTGTCAATTATACCACTGAAAAATGGAGCTTCTTCCATCCTTGAGGGACTCTTAACTATATTCCTTTCAAATATTCTTTGAAATTTTCCAAAAAACCAAAAAGGTCTGGAAGGACAAGATCGGGTTAGATAGATAAGTTTTCCTAATGAATGTTTTGTAGGAAATCCCATGATCCTTTCAAATGAAGAGGTACATTTTCATGATGATTTTTTTTTAAATCTTCAAAATAGCTTTCTTGGTTTCTCACATTGTAGACTTCAATTTTTTTTAAAACTTCATAATAAGCCCCCATCCTTCATGAAAATCTATCAAGTTTACCCACTGAGAATAAAAAGAATTTTTTAAAACCACTAGGACCCTAATAATCTGAGGTGACCTTGAATTTAACTGGTCCAGCCATTCTCCTCATATGCCATTTTTTTTATTGGACCTACTTTGTAGACCTTATTAGCCAATCCAAGACTCATCACCAGTTGCAATTCAATCCACAAAGTCATCTTCATTAGCTTCGGTTTTGCTTTCAAGGATGATAGAAACATCGGTTCTTTGATATAATTTATCTCCATGCAACACTTTTGGCACACATTAGGCTGAAAACTTGCTGATTCTACACTGTTAGCTTAAAACTGAAAGTGCCAAACCATGTGAGGTCACAACTTCAACAGCTATCAATGGTAATTCTATGACCTGCATTTCCTGGTCTACAGTCAGTTTCTTCAATCGTTAAACTTGATACTCTTTACTCCTTTAGTTTGCCTTTGAGGTCCTTCCAACCTTCCTTAAAAGTTTGATTCAACTGAAAATTGTTGTTTTACGTGGTGCAGCATTCCTATAAACTTATGTTTCATCCACAGTGAAAAGATACTTGTTTCACATACTCCAGAGTCCTTGGGTGGTTTGAATGCTCTTAGCTACTAACTGGATAGTTGGGGGTTCAAGTCCACCCAAAGATGCCTGGAAAAAGGCCACCTGACCTCCCGTGATTTTTATTTCTTAAAAATCAGTCATTGCCAGCCCCACAGAGCACAATTGTATTCTGACACAAACATAGTCACCATGAGCTGAAGTCAAGTTGAAAGTGCTCCAGTGATTCACAATTATCATTAACATCACCTTAATAAACATGGGTGGGTGTGGATCAAGATGGTGAAAAGAATGGCTACTCCTACTTACTCCAATAACTAACCCACTGAGCAAAGAATAAAAGCAAGCAAAGTCTGAGATCTCAGGACTCTGGACAGCAGCTGCAGTATTGGAGAGTCAAAATGAGTCCAGGACCAAGAGAAAGGAAGTGAAGCGCCAACATAGAAGCTGAGAGAATCTGCCCAGTTATGTCTGTAGTATTTGCTCACTATAATCAATTTTGTATGGGGCTGGGCAAAAACTTAAAAAGGAAGACAAAAATGGAGCTAATCTGGGAAAACTGTAGCCTGATTTTTAAATATGACACATATGGGCCATGGGGATCGTGCAAGTGGGAGGGAATGAATTAGAGATGATGGTGCTGTGAGGGAATGCTGGGGAATCTTGCTGATATCTGAGATAGATTTGCACTAGAACCAGAAGAAACTGCCAAGGTAGCAGACAGATGTGGAAATATCTCAAGGGAAAGGGAAAATATAGAACTTTCCACTTTCACCAATATGGAGCCACACAACTTAATCACCATCTGTATCCAGCTAAACTATGCCCACCCCTATGCATGCATATTGAATTCCAAAGATGAAGCATCCAGAATTACCGATTAAGCACTGAGAAGTAGGGATACAAGTGTCCTCTGCTGATTCTCAGGAGAAAACACCCAGACATTGACACCACACCTATTCTGCCTCCTGGAGGCACTAGGAGGAGAGGCGGAGCTGCCCTGTGGAGTTCCCAGGCTTATGAGTCTCTGCAGAGGAAGGTTGCGTCAGCTTTCATTTATGGAGCAGCTAGTGGGGCCTTCGGGTTAGCAGTCAGTATGTGACTTCTGTGCCACCAGGATAGCCAATCAAAAAACATTTCTATTAAAAGCAGAATACAAAATTTAAAGTAATTTTAAAGGGCCAAATTAAACAAAAAAGTAAAATACACAAAATCACAAAAGAAGAATAGATAAAAGCAAAGAAGAAGAAAGAATTTATCCTATAGGATCCAGACTAACAACTAATTAAAATTTTTCATACTATGATGCCTAAAGAAAGCCACTGGGAGATTTGATGAGTTTTTTAAGTTGTTGAATGCAAAAAGATGACCTGATATGTAAATCCCCACCTGATCCACAATAAAAAGTTTGAAGAAAAAGAAAGCAAAAGTCACACAGAAAAAACAGTGGAGATCAGGAAACAAGTGGAGGAACGAAATCAGAGACTAAACAAGGAAGTTTAAAATCATGAAGACAAAGAACTACTTGAACTGAAGAACAAAGCAAGTGAACTGGAAAAAGGAAAGGCATCATGCAACGATAAAGTTAGACAGAAGATAAAATGAATGGATTTTTTAAAAAGTCTTAAGAGAAACATGAATAATGAATAAATAAAAGTTTTTTTTTTAAATACAAACATGGAAATCAATGAAAACATCTTGGAATTATTGGGATCTTGGAATATCCTGACAATAATAAGGGATACCTTGATAATAATTAGGGAGATAATCAGAATTTCCTGTAAATGAACAGAGAAATAATCCTGAAAATATGAGAAAATGCAAAAAGTCCAATTAGAAGAAACACGCAAAAAGTCGACTATGTACCATATGCCAATAAAATTCTTGAAAACCAAAAACAAGCAGCAAAATGTAAAGGCAACAAGAGAAAAAAATACAACAAACCAGGGGACTCTCCTAGGAATTAATGTAGATTTCTCCCAGAAATTTTAGAGAAAGACAAGGGACACATGTTGCTGTTAGGTACCACAAAGTCAGTTGTGACCCAAAACAACCCTATAAATAAACCCTATAAACAAAACCCTATAAACAATAAAACAAAACACAGCACAGCCCTGCACCTTCCGCACAACTGTTCCTGTGCATGAGCCCATTGTTGCAGCTGTGGTGTGAATCCAGTCTGTTCTGGAAGAACAGCCAGGGGGCTCCTTAGAGGCAAGACTTGCAAGACTGTATCTTATATATTTGGGACATATTGTCAGGCGAGGCCAGTCCCCAGAGAAGGACATAATGCTTAGTAAAGTGCAGAAGTAACACATAAGAGGGAGACCCTGGGTTTGTCCTTAAAACACCACAATTCAAATGTATTTACTCTTCTCTGTTCTTCCTCATCCAACGTCCAACATTCCCATGAAAATGAGGCATGAAGTCAATAAATACTATGAACTGGGTCAGACATCTCTTAGCCCTCTAAGTAACGTCCTTGCTTATCGATATTACAGAGCAGTCTTAGGCAGCAGATTTACTTAATTCAAAGTGTCTTTTGGTCTCTTGATTGGAGCTTCCATGAGCATTGGCTGGGGATGTAAGGAAGTCAAAATTCTTTACAACATTAACCTTTTCTCCATTTTTCAAGTAACCTCTGAGTTCAGTTGTGAGGATTTTGGTTTTCTTGATACTGAGCTGTCATCCACACTCAAGGCTGCAACCCTTGTTTTCTACAGCAAGGGCTTCAAGTCCTCTTCACTTTCAGCAAGTAAGTTGTGTCAGCTGTTTCTCACAGTTGTTAATAAGCCTTCCTTCAATTCTGATGCTATATTATTCTTCACAGATAAATATTAAATGGCACACATAAATAAAAATATAGAGGGAATGTTAAATAAAAACAATTGCCAATCAATACAGCTTTACCTAGCAAAATTGTTGATCAAAAATGAGGAGAAAATGAAGACTTTTCCCAAAAGACAGGCCCAAGATGTAGTTTCTACCATACAAGCTTTGCAAGGATTACTCAAGGGAGTGCTCCAAATAAAAAAGCTAGGACAGTGTGTACCAAAGTGAGCAATACTACCCCTTGGGATGCTGGACCATGGGGAAAGGGGGGAGGGTGGTGGCACAAAAACAGATACCGATACTTTATCTTGGACCATTGGCTACATTATAACGGGCTTTAATTGCTGGGAGATGGGGTGGAGTGCTACATTGTTTTGTTTTGTTTTTCTGCAAAAGAGGCAAGAGGCTAAATAAGGTTTTGGCTAGAATTTATAGCTTGAGAATTAAGTAAATATTCTATGAATGGGGGAATCTATACATGGGGGAAAATGAGTAAAAAATAACAAGATTAGTCAAAAGAGATCTTTGGGTACTTACCCTTTGTCCAAGGGTAAGTAAAAAAGTATGCTAAAAATGATAAAACTTCATTAATCACAAATAAAAGTAGGAAGCTACTGTTTGACAACATATCCTTATCTTTTAAAAGTGAAGCTTTTTTATTTCTAATTCTCCCATGAAGAATTCTGTGTTCTTATATGTACAACACATCAAAATATTGGTTCTTGCTTCCCTCAGGAAATCAAATTGTATTCCTTTAAAATGATCTTTGAGTTTTGGGAACAACAATAAAAAATCCAGCCGGGCAAGATAAGGGCTGAACAGGATAAGGTATTCCAACAAGATTCTCAAAGGACTTCCCTTGTTAGTCTAGAATAGAGTGTGGAACCTTTTTTTCCTGCCAACTGCCATTCTGATATTTATAACATCGTTTGTGGGCCACATGGATTAAACACATAATTCACTCACCCCAAATGTAATGGATAGAACTGCTTCTCTTTGATCAGGTATGTAACATTGGCTGATATATGATTTTGGGGGCCTTATACAGCTTAAAGGCTGGACAATCCCCAACCCTGGTCTAGAAAAATAAGCTTCTCTTGTGATGGAAAAAAACCAAGCACCTCAGGTCAATATTCCTGGCTTTTTTCCTCACTAATACCATCTTTAATGTTTTGAAATTTCCTTCCAACAAAGCCCTTCAAGACAGTGTACCATATTGCCCCTTGGGGCCCTAAGATACAGTCACCACAGCTTTTCGCTTTGACCTCTCTGCCTAGCCCTTAAGAAGCCCAGAAGAATCCCTAGCTCCCAGGATTGATTTAGTAGACCCAAGACTTGATGTCAGTTACAATTAATTTACTAAAACTGTCTTGAGCCACTTTGACTTTGCTTACAAAGTTGCCTGACACAATGTATGTATGTATGGATTGTGTACAAGCCCCCAATAAAATAAATTATTTTTTTAAAGAAAGGATGGAAAGATCTCCACACAATATTTTTGGTAACTATGGAGCTGAAATCTTGTGACAAAGATATTTAATTAAAATTAAAAATGCCAAACCAGCATGATCCCAACTTCATTATCCCATGGTAATTTTATAATCTTCTTCCACAAATGTCTATGAACTTCAACTACATTCATTGAAGTTGATGTTCTTCTTTCACTTGGCTCACTTTGATGTATTCCCAAACTGACTTAAAATGTTTGATACATCTACTATCAAACTATATGGTTTGATATTATCAAATGCTATCATTTTACATGGAGAAAGTATTCCTGTAAACTTGTTTCAACGCATCAAGGGTTGGGAATATGTTCACTTGAATTTTGTTAAATATTTGATACTATCCCTGATATTGAAATCATTTATTTTTCATGGTACAATAAAAATCTTTTTTTTTTAAAGGTAGGTACCCTAACAAGACTGATACATGTGTGTTTCTAAAAGAACTTGCCTGTAGTCATCCACTAAGAGCAGAGACACGTTTAAGCATGCTTGGAATAAACACACACACACACACACACACACACATATATATATATATAATAAACTCACATATATAATAAACTAATATATATTTATATATACTAGAATCCTAGCAGCAATATTTTTTTACTTAACTCTTTTATTGATATTAAGGGGAAAACAGCAACAGAAAGAAAAGAGCCACATATCAGGAATATATATGATATGTTAAATGTTTATATGTCAAGCATCATCAAAATTATAAGTTGTACAATGTAGTATATGTGGTAATTATTAGGAAATCACCAAGAAAAACATTCAGATTAAAACAAGGAAGTAAGAAAATGACTCATCACAAGAAAGCAGTTAAATACAAAGAAAAACAGGAAAAAGCAGAATTAAAAAGCTAAAGATGTGAAACAAACAAAAGTAGCAAAATCAAGGGTTCAGGTGGAAAAGCGGATATTTGGAGAATGATAATAGCAGCAGATGTGCAAAGGTGCTTGGCATAGTATATGTATTTATGTATTGTGAAAAACGATGTAAGAGTCCTCAATAAAATGATTTTTAATTAAAACATAGCAAAATAAGTAGATATTTCATTTTCAGTAATACCTTAAATGCAAGTGACCTAAATGCTCCATGAAAAAAGCAGAAATTGGCAGCTGGATGAAAAAACAAACAATAATTCATCCTCTTGTCTCCATTCAGTTACAAGGACACAAGCAGACTTAACATTAAAAGATGAGGGGGAAAAGTCACAGAACCAGTAAAGAAAAAACAAAGATTAGTATGGCCATAATGGTAGACTTTAAATCAACTTCTATTACCAGAGATAAAAAAGGATGTTGCATAAAAATAAAAGCAATTAAGAATATATATGCATCTAATAGCAATGCTCTGAAACATAAGGAACAAGTTCTGACTCATATGACAGCTTAGACAACTCCAGGATAATTATCAAGGACTTCAACACACCACTTTCAATTAGAAGCAGAATATTTAGAAAGAAGATCACTTGGCACAATGAACACTTAAATAAAACCATAAACCAGTTGGAGCTAATGGACAGATATAAAATAACCCCCCAGCATCATAAAATATACATACTTCTCCAGAGCATATGGATAATTTCCCAGAATAGAAAATACACTGAGATACAAAACAAGTTTTAACAAATTTTAAAAGGTTAAAACTATCCAAATCATATAACAAATCAACAATGGGATAAAAGAATATATGGAAATGAAGTAACACATTATTTAAATAAATATTGAGTTATGCCCAAACCCCAACCTTACTGTCATCAAGTTAATTCTGAGTCATAAGATATAACTGTTACTTAGGATTTCCAAGACTAGATATTTATGGAAGCAGACAAATTCACTTTTCTCCCACAGAGCAGGTGGTGGGCTTGAACTGCTGACCTTGCAGTTAGCAGCTCAGCACATATCCCATTACGCTACCAGGGCTCCTTAGAACTCAAAAGTGAAGTGTAGAGAACAAAATTAAAGTACAACATAAGAAAATCTTTGGGACACCGCAATAAATGCCTGTATTTAAAAAGAAGAAAGATCCAAAATCATTAACTTAGACTGACAACTTGAACAAATAGAAAAGGAAAAGAAACCAGAAGTATTAGAAAAAAGAAATCATAATCGTATAATACACACACACACACACACACACACACTCATCTAAGAGTATAACAGGATCCTATGCCAGCTTCACCGTTGGTCTTGCTTGAGTCCACCGATGCAATCCATCTTGTCATGACCATAGTCTCATGAGGCTGCTGTGGCCACAGGCACAATGTATTCATAAAAAAAAAATGTTCTGCTTTCTAGTGAAGTGAGAAGTATCGAGAGTCTGAGAAGTATGAAAGCCGCCATCTAAGATACAACTACCGGTCTCTGTTTACCAGGAGCAAACAGTAAGATAGCAACCAAAAGTTCAGAGATGAAAGAAGTCTAGATGAGGTATGACCTCACTTATCCTGAGACTAGAAGAACCCAACCACCTTCATTGCCTATTGTGACAAGAGATCCGATAGATGGCCCAAAATAGAATGGGAAGAAAATACGTAGCAGAACTCAAATTGTTAAAAGAAAAAAAAGAGTCAGGTAAACAGAACAGTAGAGACCAGAGGACTCCCTGAGGCACTTTTTCAACATAGAACTTAATCTATCCTCTGCGATTATCTATTAGCAAACCAAGAGAGTGACACACAAAATAAAGGATACTATCCATCAGATAGATGCGCCACTGGAAAACCATCTCTATGGACATCGATTACTCAAAAGTAAAAGTGGGGAGAAAGGGAACTAGAGCGCTAGAAAGGGAACAAACAACATAATTAGGGGGAATGCTGACATGTTGTGGACATGAAACCCGTATCACTGAACAATTTTTGCAAAAATTATAAATTTGGAATCTAACATCATGTGTGAACTTTCACTAAAAAGCCAATAAACTTTAAAAATAAAGCATGCTTTCCATACTGATTCTGGGTATAATATGAAATGATGCTTGCTGCACCATCACAACAACACCATAAAGAAAGTAATGTTATCTTCACCTTCCTGCAGAGGGCAGTGAGAGAGGAAGCTGACATAACCTGCCTAAGAGTATGCGTTTAAGTGACAGAACTAAAACCCAATGTTCAAATCTCACCTTTGAAGCATTTATGATATTACTTTACAAACACTACCTTTAAAATGTTGGCAGGCTAATTGAAACGATTCTTCTTCGTTCGTTCATGAGCGCACTTTGTATTTGTTACTATATGGGCAGTATCTTGAGATGAAACAAAGTTGTTGGAGAGATCAAGTTGCTTTAGAGCTGCCAACAGATTCGTTGTCATTACAAAACTATTAGGGCATTTTACTAATGTCATTTTCCAGAGTTTAGTGATGTTCCACATCCAATAATTATCTTTCAATGTGCCTATTTCCCTTCAGATAGACAGTCCTATGAAACAGGGTTATTTCTAGGCTGGTCTGTCACCAGGATACCCGGAAATTTATAGCCCACCTTGCTGGCTAGGGCATAAGGAAAATGTTACTTGCAAAGAAGACCAGAGGGAGGTTAGGATTTTGAGGGATAAGGAGCAAAATTCAAGAATCTTTTCTCCCAAGGCAGTGGAATTCCCTACTCTTATCAGCACTCGCCCTACTCAGCCCCAGCACTCACCAGAACAAGCTTGGTTAGGCAGGTGCATTTCAAGACCACACTGGATTGGTCTAAATTCCGGAACTACCTAGAAGGTCTTCCACAAAACCAACGGCATGCAGTCTCTAGACTGTCCAATGCTGAACCCTCTCAACTAGGAAGACTGAAAAGACTCACCCACCATCAGCCTGAACTATGAAGTGATAGGATGATATGCCACTTTCTCTTTTGATGCTGTTGCTCTTTTGTGAAAGATCCCCAGTAGATTGTGAGTTGGGCTGCTGGTCTGAAGATGCCAGAAACTGCATCAGAGAAAGGTGAGGCTTCCTACTCCCATGTAGAATTACAGCTTCGGAACTCCACAGGGCCACTTCTACTCTGTCTTCTAAAACCAAACCCAGAACACATCAACTCGATGCTGACTCACAGCGACCGTATAGGACCGGGTAAAACTGCCCCTGTGAGTTACTGAGATGTAAACTCTTTACAGGAAAAGAAAGCCCCCTTATTCTCTCAAGGAGTAGTGATTACTTTCGAACTGCTTACCTGATGTCAGAATTGACTTAATAGCAGTGACTTTTGTGACTAGAACCTTTCGCAAGATTGCCCTCAGCATAACGTCACAGCAACTGCAGATATTAGTTTTAAAGACAAGCAAGGAATTCACAGAGCAGTTTACCCCAAGCTCAGCAACTTTCTGGGGCCAAGTGCCTCTCTAGGTCAACCCTGCAAGACATTACAAGCTTAGAGACAAAATTAGACTTATGCCAGGAATGGGTAGCGCTATGAAAGGGCAGGAGTCAGGCCCCCCAGTGGAATGGGCAAAGTAATTAGGAAGGATAGTACCTGCCCTATGGGGCTACTCCATTTCCCACCCCTGGGGAGTTCTTCACCAATCAGAAAAGAGAATCCTTTGACAACAGCTCCCCACCCCTTGGCCCATAGCCACCACAGGATCTCGGAAAATGTTTTCAGGCAGGTGGTGAGCAAGGCCAGAAAGATAATCAACAACCGCAGGCAGACCAGGAAACATAGGAACTCAGAGAGAAAGGAGGAGGATCCACTCTCTCTGCCAGACAGGACAGGGTCTGAGCCAGCCACCTGCTTTGCTCCATGATGCCTTGTTTTGTAGTCTAGAAGATAACCTTGCTTACTCGGTCAGCCAGAAGCTGGGTGCCTGGTAGTTTGCCCTCTGATGTGCCGGTACTCTATAAGATATCACTTTGGTAAGGGTAGGGGCACAACATTGTCATTATGGCAGCGCCCTCTGTCTTCAAGGTAATTTTGAATAGAGCATATGGTGTGCAACAAAAGTTATAAAATGAGAGACCTCGTGGAGCTCTGAGAACATCCTCCAATTCCCAGATGAACCATCTACAGAATGATGTCGCTCCAAGTCTTATTTATTATCTATCCATTCTTTCTTTACTTTACTGGTTGTTAAATGCAGTAGAATCCCAGTACCCTACCTCATCGACACTTGACATAATTGGATTTTGACGCAAAATGTTGAGAAAATTCTGCATAGGACCCGAACACAACATCAGCATTTGATCCAATGCACATTATTTTTGTAAACAAAAGCAGCTCCTGTCTCAGTCATTTGGTGTTAGTTGCGTTGTTAGAACGAGTTGTTTAAACTCTTTGTAGCTGTGTTCCCAAGCTTTTTGCTATAGTTTGCTTAGTTTTTGTGGCTTTTTTGTACTGTTTTTAGATTTAAAAAAACATGGAACCTAAAAAAGAGCTTTTGGAAAAGAATCATCATGATTAGGAACTGGTTAACCTTGTTATCGATATTGTTGATGATAATTTAGTAAACCCTTTTATAAAATAGTTAAGGAAATGCCAACAGCAGGCCACATTAGACATTTTTAGCCAGGTCCTAGGGGAAAAAGGCAAAGAAGGGGGAAAAACTCCTGAGAAGCAACTACCAGTTGATTTTGTGGAAGAGGGTCCCCTTCCAAACAATAGCTCTCTTTCTATATCTGCTCTCCACAACCTTGTCCACAGGACCAGATCCTCCTCAATCTCACGGTATGGGCCATACTACAGTTGTTAAAAACTATCAAAATATTATGTTTCTTATTTAAACTATATCATTTAACTCTTAACTTAATTACTTTGCAATTTCTGTGTAATGTTTTTTTATAAAAAGGCAAGACTAGGGTAAAAAAGTGGTGGTCAAGAGAGAATTCATCCGTTTTCAATGATTTCTTATGAGGAACATTGATTCAGAACTCAACAGTATAGCTTCTTGATGCTCTTTCTAGAACAGATTAGCACTGAGGTCTGGGGTGCTACTCTATGTCATGTTCACTTTAGAAAAATGTGAAACAGTAATGCATGACGAAGAAAATGATAATGACCTGCAGTCCCCTTACTCTCTTCTCTTAACTTTGGGAATTTTCCTTCCTGGAGTTTTCACCTGGACAAAGGTATACTAGGAATACATCATATTACATTTTAGATGGCTTTATACACTTCCTTAGCTCACATACATTTAGATGAGAAACATTTTATGTGTCTTTAATGCTCATTACAAACATTTGAAATAATTGCACTTCCTTCCATATATCCACAGAGGGATATTATGATTTATTTGGCTGTCCCTCAAACTATAGGTAACATTGTAAAGAACGGGAGTACCAGAATGCTTAATTGTGCTCATGCAGAAGCTATGCTTGGAACAAGAAGCAGTCGTTCAAACAGAACAAAGACAAAGGCATGGTTTCAGGTCAGGAAAGATCTGTGTGTCAGAGTTGAACTCTTTCACCATACTAACCCAATCTGTATAATGAATAAATAATCGGAGAAGCTGAAAATCCCAGCAAATGACTGTGTGGAATCATGAAAATCGGTGTATTTCCTCTTTTTCTGATGGCTCTGGATAAGAAAAGGTGGAGGAAGATTCAAATAAGAATATATGACTTAGTGGTGAGTGATTATTGATAGAGATCAATAAAGACTTGGCACTCTCTTACAGTGATTGGTCAATTTTGCCATCCTGCTGACTACCAAATGAACCATGTCAGAAGCAACCTAGAACTGTCAAGAATGAAGTGTGTCCTTTGGGCCCTGAGATGCAGATCCCCTATATCCAGGAGACAGTGGTGAAACCAGGGGAGCAACAAAAATTGACAGCAGCAAAGTCAGAGCAGGTGGCTTCCTGATTCATGGGGAAATGCGCCTTCAGTTAGGAGCCTTGCTTGTGGAGTGGGGTGCCTCCAGGCAATGCATTGGGGGAAGTTAGGCTATCTGCCCCATAAGCTAGAACCAAGTGCCTTTGGGCTGAGATTTTTGGTGGAACGGTACACCATTCAGACATTTTATCAGCAGTGTCAAAAGAGCTTTGTAGCATCACCCAATCAGGGCAGAGGCCAGTCCAAGGGGTCAAGGATCAGAGAGAAACGTCCTTGTGGGCATGGCTGAGAAAAGACAGTCTTGCCTGGAAGAACTGCATTTTGAGAATTTTTGATTCTGAATTATAACCTGTGAACTTCACTAATAAAGCTCGTGCAATGAACTAACAAGATACCTTAGTAGCAGAGTGTCATGGAAGAGACAGTTGATCTCAGAACTGATAAGGAGGGTTGGACAGTGAAGGGATATCAGCTTCCTAGGAATCAGCCCTGGCTTGATGTTTTTTGAGTCTCCTTCACCCTTCTGAAATCAGAGCAAGTCAGATGTTGCCTTCTTGTCCTGTTTATCATAGGTTACTAGAGGGAATGTGAAAGTGGTTCCCTTGGGACTTTGACGCTGCAATTAAAGGTCTTAAAAAGGTTCAACTGCTTTGATCTTCGTCAATGCAATGAAGTACAATTATTTTAAATGTTCTAAATAATTTAAAAGGCATGGGGGATGTTTCTTCTCTAAAGTTATGTGAGTAAAGGCAATAAACAAAGCAATCTAGAGTATAATATACTAGAATTGATATATTAGAATATAATAGTCTAGAATATAAAATAGATCTCCAGGGTGAAGGGGGAAACCCCAGGAAGGAATGACACCAGTGCTAAGAGAGCATTGGGACTCTGCAGATGATTTTTTTTTTGGATTTTTTTGGGGGGCATCATTGCCCTCTGGTGGTGGGAGTAGGAGGCCCAGCCTTTGCTCCTGTGGAGCCTCTGCTGGAATTGAACCTCCATCCCAGTGGGCCGCAGTCCTGCGCACAACCACTACGCCACCGGAGCTCAGCCTCTGCAGAAGATTTTTAATGTCTTCCTCATCTATTCCTATGTTGCACATTTTTCTAAAGGCCTGTGGGTCTTGGCCCTTTTGGGGTTGAATGACCCTTTCACAAGACTCACCTAAGACCATCAAAAACACATAAATGTTTCACAATATATAATTACATATTGTTTTGTGATTAATCACAATGCTTTAATTATGTTTAATTATGTTCAGTTCGTAGCAATGAAAATACATCCTGAATATCAGATATTTACATGATGATTCATAGCAGTAGCAAAACTATAGTTATGAAGTAACAACAAAGATAATTTATGGTTGGGGGTCACCACAACTTAAGAAACTATATTAAAGGTTCCCGGCATTAGGAAGGTTGAGAACCACTGTTTTAAATTAAGCACAATATGTTTAATCAGTGAAATCAAAACTGAAAGGATTGATAAGCATCATTCTGCCCAGAAAAAATTTATGTGATTCATCTGAAGATTTTGGGAGATGCTCAAAGTCCTTGATTTTATGATTTTTGCTCAATGCAGAACCCTCCATTTGAAGTGACCTTGCAGATAGGAACAGTGCCACAAATAATAATCCTGGCCTGCACTGCCAGGAGCTTCTTCCTGATATTTGCACTAAATCCCTTCTGCTGAATTAAGCTCAAACCTGTTCCTTCTTGTCTTGTTCTTGATGAAAAAAGCAACAGCTGTTTCATATTGCAACTCTGACTGGCTTCCATGAAGAAAATCTTGTTAAATCTCCCTTCGTCCTCTGTCTCCTCTGATACTCTCTTCGTAGAGCCTCACATTAGCATTTGTTCATCAAGACCCGAGCACGAACTGCATGAATCTCTTCCTATGTGCACTCACTATCATTCCCATTCCTGGTAGAAAGACCCTACAGACAGAAGTTTGCACTGCAGGGCTCACCGGAGATGAAGATAGAGATGACCTTCCTTCACTCATAAGTAAGATGACCTAAATGATGATTCATGGCTTAATGATTAAATTGTTGTGTGCCTTTACAGTAAATAAGTAAAGGGGGAAAAGTCTCATTTTTCCATTTTGGAATTTCCTTCACCAAGGGAAAATTACCTTCTATAAATGGGTCCCAAATGCATTATATATCTTTTTCAGAAATGTGAGTGTGCAAAGAAAGAAAATTGGTCTTAGCCAGGTATAAATCTAAAATGAAATGATGATGGCTAATACCTGGAAACCATCATTTAGAAACTGGCCTTTGCATCAAGTAGAATCCACCCCTACACTTTTTGTAAATAAAATAGACTAGTTAGCATTTATCTGGCACTCACCAGATGTCAGACACTGTGCTAAACATTTTGTATGTGTTTGTTTAATTCCTCACAGAAACTTGGTAAAGTGAGTACTATGATCACACTATGAACCGCTTTGTAAGTTTGTCTTTCTGTGATGGCTTGCGTGTTGCTGTGATGTAGTAAAAAAATTATTGTATAACTTTTGATTCCTAGAAAACCATACTACTAATAGTTTACTGTTAACTGGAAGCCTTCCAGATAACATAAATAATTAATATATATTTTGGATGTTAGATGTCTTCTATAATGTTCCCACATAAAAGCTATATTTTCAATATGAGATTAAAAAGTATTTTATAATGTGCAGTTTTCAAATCAATTAGTGTGGCTACAAGGATAGCATCAACATTTTCTTTTTCTCCTAAGGGTCCTTAGGCTACATTCACTCACCTTGAAATGCTGGACAACTACAGCTGAAGACCTCTAGCTACAGCACCTATCAAGCAAGCCATCCTTTAGTTCTAATGTGATAATGTCTCTCTCTTTTGTGAGAGCACTTACAGCCCTATCCCCAGCATTTCATATGGGTTTTTGGGTGGTGTTCTAAGTTTACAGTGTTTTACTAAGCATGATGAAAAACACTCGAAATATGTGAGAAATCATGTTTTACTACAACACACAAACACTGGAGAGATGAACTGCTCAAGCAAAGATGATTAAGGTCATAGTATGTATTTTTTGAAGTCCACATATAAGTCAACCCACACAGTTCATATCCATGTTGTTCAAGGTCATCTTTACATAGATAACCAGAGGGGCCTAACACACAGCAATGAAACAATGTGCTGTGTCCTGAGCCATAAGATACGTCAACTCTCTGTACCCAGGGTCCAACGCCCAAAGCTTCACTCTCAAAACAGGTATCAATGAGTTGACTCGAACTCTGTTCTATTAGGTTTTCAGAGGCAGGTTTTGTGGAGGTAGGTCATTGGATCTTAAATTCCAGGTACCTCTAGTAGACCTGAACTTCCAGGATTTTCATTGGTTGCGTGTGCTGAACAAGGTGGAAATTTAAAGCAAGTGCTTATTAATAAATTGCTGCAGGATTCAGAATCAGAAAGCTGAATTTGGGTCCTCGTATTCTTGCACCTGCCCAATAGGATTACAGCTAGTGTGTGACTCTGCCATTCTCTGGGGGAAGGTGGGGACATCTGCTCCAAAGCCTGTTTATGCTTCAGCAATTACAGTTTAAATGTAATCTTGGAAAAAATGCATTAGTATTCTTTCTTATATGCCAGGACTCATTGTGGACTCACCGGTCAATCATTCACATATTAATTCACCACATTTTCATCTAGGGCTTCTTATGTGTCAGGCACATAAACTTCACAGAGCTGTCGGCTATGGAACCAAAGTCTTCTAACCACAATCATCCCCAAAGACCTCTCTCCTGCTGACTTTCCCAGTTAGACTATAGACATATAACTCAGGCCCAAACCTTTGCCTAAGATGAATTTCCTAAAGCAGTAATGTTCTTCCCTGAAGCACAAGTAAATGTTACTGTAAGAGCGTAATCATTTTCATTACTGAAAATATTTGTGTGTGTTTAGCTTATCTTTCAAAGCTGGTGGACAAAAAAGAGCAATGCCTTTAGCTACCAAAATGTACCAAAATGATGTACCAAAATCCACTTTGTTGGCTAATGGAGTAACTTCCTTCCCTGTGTTAAGACATGAATGTATTTCAGAAACAAGAAGAGAATAAAATTCTGGAAGAGGGAATTCTAGTGGGGTCCTGAGGAAGCCGTAAATCTTCGGGAGTGACAGGATTGCTTTTGACTTGACTTACCTCAATCGTTTTACAGGTGTCTTCCAGCTGACTGATTACTCCCTGGACTCGATCATTGCTTCCCACAAGAACGGCAATACCATCACTGAGTTCAGACTAAGAGAGAGAAGAGGGGGTATGAGAGTTTAGAGTTTGTATAGCCTCCCCTCACTGCACACTAGTAGTACTGTCTTCATCTAAGAGCCACAGAACCCAGAAGAGGACTAGAGAGTTTTGAGAAGCCTGAGAACTTCTTGATATCATGTACAGAAGTTGTATGTATATGAACAAATGCATTTTCTGGGACGAGCTTTCATAATTTTCAATGACTACCATGACCCTGCTAAAGACTGAATTATAGACCACAGATACAGAATAGCACCTTCAAGCTAACAGAATCATATGTAATCAGTAACTGTATTTGAGTCTGACTTATGGTGATTCCATGTGTTTCAGAGAATTGTACTCTGTTTAGTCTTCAGTGACTGAGTTTGGGGTATTTGTTTTTTGCCAGGCCTTTCTCTTACGGGGCCTGGTAGTACAGAGGTTACAGATTGGGCTGTTAACCACAAGGTTGGCAGCTGGAAACCACCAGCAACCCCTTGGGGAGAAGTTGAAGCCTGTTATTCCTGTAAAGAGTTACTGTCTTAGAAATCCACAAAGGCAGTTCTCCCGGTTCCACAGGGTCACTCTGAGTTAGAAATGGACTCAATGGCAGTGAGTTTGGTTTGGGTTTTTCTTTCAAGGTGCCTCTGAGTGGATTTCAATTTCCAACCCTTTGGTTAGTGGCCTGTTAACTATCTGTAACATCCAAAGGGTCTCGGTTGCTTTAAATTTTATGAAAGCACACTGCTATAGCTTTCTCCCATTTAGGATTTGAACCACTGACCATTCAGTTAGCAAGCAAGTGCTTTAATATCTGTACCACCAGGGCCCACTCTGGCACCTTGTAAGGGGTGCTCATAATTGTCCTAAAGAGTCTATACATAGATGAAGAAGCAGATGTTCAGACATAACAAAGTGATACTGTGTGGTTTAAAATAGGGAAAGATGGGTGTGAGGGTAGCACCCTTTCACCATAAGTATTCTGTGGTGATGAAATAAGCCAAAATACTGGAAAAAATGAAGAAAATTGCCTCAGGATTAGAGGAAGCTCATTAACAACCCAAAACAAGCAGATAGCACAACGTTCCTGGCTAAAAGTAAGGAGAACTTGAAGCATTTGCTAATGAAGATGAAAGAATAAAGAATAAAGTAGAGATCACCTCAACAACAATAAGAATTCCTCACAATTGGACCAATAGATAATATTCGACAAAAAATATTGATGGTATCAAGAATTTCATTTTCTTTGTATCCACAAGCAATGCTCATGGGAGCAGTAGTCATAACAAATCAAACTGCATTTCATTGGGCATTTATGCTGCAAAAGACCTCTTAAAAGAGCAAAGTTACTACTTTGAAAAATAAGGTACATCTGACCCAAGCCATGGTATTTTCCATCATCTCATAAGCATTTAGAAAGCTGCTCAATGGATAAGAATGACCAGAAAAAAAATTAACGCTAAAAATTGTGGTGTTGGCAAAGGAGGTTGAATACAATGGATTGCCAGAAGAAAGAGAAAATCTGTCTTGGAAGAAGTACAGCTGGGAAGTTCCTTAGAAGCCATGAAGGTGAGAGTTCATCAGAGAGTTCATGTTATCAGGAAAGCCCAGTCCCTAGAGAAGATATCATGCTTATTAGAGTGTTTGTGAAAAAGAGGAAGATTCAATAAGATTGATTGACAGACCGGGTGCACACATGGACCCTAACATAGACCAGGAAGATGACACAGGACTAGGCAGTGTATGGATCTATTGTAGATAGATAACTATGATCGCACCAAGAACAACAGAGATTCCTAAAGAATTGTGAATGTTGTGGCGAATTGCATCAAGTCAGTCTGGTGGTGCTATTAGGTGCCTTTGCGTTTGCTTCAACACTCAGTAACCCTGTGCATAACAGAATGAAACATGGCCCAGTACTGTGCCATCCTTACAATTGTTTTTATGTTTGAGCCCCTTGGTGGTGCCCCTGTGTGGAGCCATCTCTTTGAGGATTCATTCCTCTCTTTCGCCAACCTTCCAGTTGACCAAACATGATGCCCTTCGACAGGGTCTGGTCTCTCCTGACAATATACCCAAAGTATGCAAGATGAAGCCTTTCTATCCTGGCCTCAAAGGAGCCCTCTGGCCTGACTTCTTCCTCTACAGATCAATTTGTCCTTTTAGCAGTGCATGGCAGTTTCAATATTCTTCTCCAGCACCTCAGTTCAAATGCACTGATTCTTCCTCGGTCTTCTTTATTCATGTCCAACTTATTCATGCATATAATGCAGTAGAGAATACCATGACTTGGGTCAGGTGCACCTTGGTCCTCAAAGGAACAACCTTGCTCTTCAATGCTCTAATGTGGTCTGTGCAGCAGGTCTGCTTAATGCAATATATCTCTTGGTCTCTTGGCTGCTGCTTCCATTGAGGCTGATAAGTGACATCAAACACCCAAATCAGTTGTTTTCCTATTGTAACTCAGTCTCCATTGAACTTGGAAAGTGTATACAGTAAGCACTCATTCATTTATTGACATATTCAGTCTATACATTATACTACACATACAATATGTGTTAAGCCTAGAGGGAAGGAACGCTAGGGGTGTAGTGAGTTCAGCACTGGACTTTTAACAAAAAGGCCATCATTTCAAGCTCCCCCACCATTCTCCAGGAGAATGATGGAGAACCCGCTTCTGTAAAGATTGACAACCATAGAAACAGCTCCACTCTGTCTTCTAGGATCACTTTGGGTTAGAATTGACTAAAAGGTAGTTGTTTACTAAGCAGGGAGTATATGGAAACTCAAGGCCATAAAATAGTCTAGGCTGACTGTTTGAGTAGAGACTGATGGACCCCTGAGACCTTTGCTCTTAGTCACCTTTCAGGTCTGGAACTGAAATTCCTATGGTCAGTTTTTGGTCAAGCAGTAGACAAGCCTAAAAGGGGAGCAGTAAAACCAGGGAGGTACCTCTTTCTCATAAAAATTAGCCATACGAAATAAAAGGGGAGGATTTGCCTACAGAAAAAGTTCAGAAGGATTAGGGGAAAAGAGAGATGTGGAAAGAAGAAACAGGGACAAAGTGGGCCACATGATGTTACTGTGTGGAATGCAATCAGTGACATAAAACAAAATGTGTATGGGCTGTGCAATGAAAAACTGACTTGCTTTGTAAACTTTCAACCAATTCACAAAAAGGAAAGAATGAATATAATACGTTTACATGACCAGATGTAAACCACGTTTACATGGTTCAAATATTCAAAACCTCGAGGAAGAGCAAATGCCTACCCATGGTAATCCCATGTGTTAGAGAGTAGAACTGTGCTCTATAGGGCTTTCTTGGCTCTAGTCTTAATGGAAGCAGGTCAGGTTTTTTTTTTTTTTGGTGGGTCAGGGGAGGGCACTGGGATAGTATTCCTGTTGGGTACTGTGTTAGTCCGGGCAGACTAGAGGTACAAATTTCATAGACACGCATATAGGTATAAGGAAAAGGTTTATATACAAGAGGAACAGGACATTGAGCCCAGTCCAGTTCAAAGTCATAAGTCCGATATTAACCCATATGCATGAAATCAGTCTATATAGGCTCCTTCTGACTCACGAAGTCACACGTCAGTGGGTACAGAATCCTGGCACTGGCAGGGGTCTCCCCATGGCTCCTCGCTTCCAGGGCTCAGGGTCCATCAACAGCATCCTGTGGTGG
>PVJH01008676.1:0-83803 GCA_004026705.1 Nesogale talazaci | reverse complement strand
AAGTTAAGGTGGAACAGCAAATCCGGATTCCGGAGAAGGATTGGAAGCACAAGCTTTTGGAACCCAAGCACTCAGAACCACTGCTCACAGATGTCCCTCAGTCTCCAGGACTGGACCAAGAAGCTGTTGACTCCGAAGCTGGGTGACCACTAATTTGTAGTTATGTCTTTTGCCTATGATGTGGCTTCACATCAAAGAATTACAAGGGAATGAGCCAGGGTAGTCGACTAGGAGAAAGAAGTAAGATATTTTAAGAGCCCTTTCTGAGGAAAAGCTTTCTACAGAGGCCTGCTGCAGAGCGACACATGAAAGAGTAAAATGATCGTCTAGAAGGGGCCCAGCGACTTCCATGTACTGTGGTGGAAACAATGTGAGCCAGCTCGTTCTTCAGCTCCAGTTCTGGGCCCTGGCTCACACTGCTGACTCGCCTGGGGCACCAGGTGGTGAACGGAACTGAACCTAGACCGTTTGCCAGGGCGCGGCAGTTCAGAGGAAGCAAAAAAGGCAGGTGCAGTGGGAGCCCAGAGAGCGTTCTCTGAGACAGAAGGTGTGGCCTTCAGTAGAGTCATGGAGGCTCATGCCTCAACTTCACCAGCACAGAAGCGGTGGGGGGAGGCTGTAGATGGGCGAGCAAAGCAGCCCAGGCTCCCCTTGGCGGGCTATCTTCCTCTCGTCTTCTAAAGGCATCTCAGGTGTCTACCTTCTAGAAAACCTTCCCGTCCAGCCCAGTCTTCGGCAGACTGAAGAGCACCTACCTGTTGACTTACCTGCCTTGCCGGGTCCATGAGCCCTGTTCAGAGGCGAGCTCGCCTCACTGGCCGGAGCACTACCAGCCCCTGCCTAGCACACAAAGCAGCCCCTCCATAACCCTCTCCCTACTTCCCCATTTCTGCAACCAACCCAGCCCCTCGCTCTCAGGCACAAGACCGCTCTGTCATCTTGGACTCCTCCCTGGTGCTCCCGCTTCTCAAATTCAGCCAGCTGCCAACACTTCCTTCTTCTCTAGTTCCCATCTGCACAGGACCCTTACAATTCTCCTCTCTGAAGTTCATCTTGAAACCCATCCTTTCCACGGATTCCTGACACATTCTAAACAGTCAACCGAGGTCAGTCACTCCCAGCTCAAAACCTTGTGCCGACAACTTATTTTTAAGCTAACATTTATGAACACCAGCTATGTGCCAGGCAGAGCCCGGGGTGAGGGTAGTGGGGGAGGGAGGTGCAAACGGTGAACACACCTGACTGGTAATGAAAAGGTCAGAGTCCAACCAGAGGTGCCTCAGAAGAAAGACCTGGCAACCCACTTCAAGATACAAGCCATTGAGAAAGGGCAGGGACACAGTTCTACTTTGACACACAGTTCTACTTTGCCCACCGGGAGGGGCAGACTTGATGTCAACTGGTGCTCACAGTCTGCTCTCAGGCTCCAAAGGATGATCTGCTGCACTGACTAAAGCTCCAGGTTTAGTCATGCCCCCAGAGCCAGGCAGCGGGTACATGGGGGAGCAGAGCCCAGAGACCTGTCTTCTTTCCGCAGAGCCTCCTGTTCCTCCTGTCCACTGAGTAAATGAAGGGTTGCCCAGAGTGCTCAAACCAGCAAGTCACTTCGCTCACACAGTAACCCAACTGGAACCTACCCATCAAAGTGCCCCCTGGTCCTCACCTCTGGCATTCACCACTGCGACAAGCTCCTCTTTATAAATATGATTCCATCCTTTAGGCGCACACCACCCAAACTCTTCTGATGAGAACTTTGAGGCTCCCACCTTTACAGCTCCAGTCAGGGCAGTGAGGCTCAGTGGTAGAATTCCTGCCTCCTTCCATTTGGAAAATGGCAGGTTCGACTCCCAGCTGTCAACTCATGTACAGTCACTGCCCGCTGTCAGTGGCAGCTAGCATGGTGAGTCCAGCCTACAATGGTCTGGTAACCTATTTCTAAAAGCCAGCGGCTGATACCAAAAAGGCAACTCTGTCCACAACCACTCCCCACTATGGTTGAAGTCCTTACCCCCTCTCACTTGGCTTCCACAGCTTCCCCCACCGGGTCTCCAAGCCGGAACCCTTGCCCCTCCTTTTTATCCACTAAACCAACCTTATCTAGGTAGACTGAAGAGGGGGTTGTCTCCCAGTGCCTGCACAGAGCCCCAACAAAGGGGTTGGGAAAAAAATCAGGCACACGCTTTAGACACCCCTGGAAAAATCCAAACTGGGCATGCGCACACTAGCACCCCTCCCTCCAGCCCCCAAGGGCAGATGGAGTTAAATTTGGGCGCACAATAGGCACATGACATCACAGGGGGGTGGGCCAGTGCCCTCAACCATCCCTCCCCAGCCAGTGGGGTACCATCAGTCCCGTTCTCCTGCTGTTCCCTGCGGGCGTGGGTGGGCGTCTCTCAGGCCTGTGCAGGGCTGCAGCCAGCTCGGCCCCCCGGAGCCGACTCTAGTTCCCCAAGCACGGTTTCATGCTCCAGTTCCTGTTATCTGCCCACGTGGCTTATTTTGCGGTCAGCTGTGGACTCCTGCACAGCTCCCGCACGGCCTTGTTCGCTTTCCAGAAACAGCGTGTGCTTTTGAAGACTGCAAAACCTGACATTTTGCTTTTCCTCGTCAAGTCACGTGGCTTACAACCGTGCTTTTGCCATGTGATCCCTTCAGCGCTGCAAAGCAAGAGCCGAGGCAATTCCAGCCTGGAACCGAACAGGATTTTTTCACAAGGCAAATGAAACCACGTCACTCCCCACTTGGAACCCTCACTGCACTTGGAATAAAATCTGATCCTGGATCCCGAGCACCAAACTTCCTGGTCTCTGAGCCCCTCCACCCCCAAGTTCCAACTGTTCTCCAAAGGCTCACCATAGCTCGGTCACTCCAGCCTCCTTACAGTGCCTTGGTCATGCCAGACAGGCCCCATTATCGAGCTTTGCACCTGGGGCACCCTCTGCTTGGGATGCTCCTCTCCGACCCCAATGCCCTTCCTCCTGAAGGTCAGTCTCTCCACTCTCTGCCATGACTCTCCCACCTCCATCCTGTCTCTCTCCTATCCCTCTGTTTAGCTCTTCAGAACCTTCATCCTAAACTCATCGCCGTTGTTGATGTAGAGTCTGTCTCCCTCACCCACCATTAAAGGTCAGAAAGTGTGAGAGCAGGGGCCTGGTCCCTCCGGTGGGTCACCATCTTCCCAACAATGCTTGGCACGCCGCAGGGCCTCAGCAAGGGCAAGTCCCTGAGTATGGAGACCTGGGTCTGGGTTGTCTCCACTAGCCAGTGACTGATAGGGGCGCTACGAGGCTGCCCAGGGCAGGCACTCACCGAGGAGCTGATGAATTAATGGATGGGTTAAAAACTTGGCATGAAGTCATTATAGTCATTTTCGAGTAAGACTCATCAATGGCTCCAAATAATCGAAACAGAAAAAGAAAAGGGAAAAGCAGTCTCAAAAGTGGTTTTAAGATGAGAATACCGCTAATCTTTCTGAAAAGAATCTCATGTTTTTGTAAACACTAGATCCAAAACCAAACCCAACCACTGCCATTGAGTCAATTCTGATTCATCTTAATGTCATCAAGTTAGTCCCAACTCAATCACCTGATAGGGCAGAGTAGAACTGCTCCCTTCCAATAATAATAAGAAAGGCCAAGCTCACTGCCGTCTAGTCAATTCTGCCTCATAGCACCCCAACTGGACAGAGAGTAGAATTGCCTCTGAGGGTTTCTCAGCCTGAAACTCTATACGAGCAGACAGCGTCATCTGTGCCCCAAGAAGAAACTGGTAGGTTTGAACTGGCAACCTTGAAATGAGCAGTCCAATGCAGTGCCACCGGAGCTCCTTGTGTAAACATTAACATGATAAAAATAATCTACATAACTGATGTATGAGAAACTGTTCCTCAAACTACTCAGCACCAAAACCTCTGACATCTTCTACTGTCATCTGATTTCCTGATGTTACAAGGGGGTACCCTCCAAAATGGAAAAAAGCTCTGCTAGGTGGAGGCTTTGTAATACACATTTTCCCAGTAGGCAAGCATGAAACAACTCCCTGCGTTAGCGCACCCCGTGGCATTGCCTGGGAAGATTCTCTCTGCCACCATGGATGTTTTTCATAAAAGCAATTTTCTCAAACCTCGTCTTTTTGTGATGGTCAATTTAAAAGAACAGCATTCGGCTGTGAAATTTTGTTTCCTGGTTGGGGAAAATGCCACAGAAAACTGTCATGATGTTGAACATCGCTGACAAGGACACCACTATGGAAAAAACTCAAGTGTACAAGTGGTTTCCTTGTTTCAGAAAAGATGAAATGTCCATTGATGACAAAGCTCATTCTGGATGTCCATCGGCTTTCCAAACAGATGAAAATGTTGACAAAACTCATGCACTTGTGCTCGAGGCAGACCACTGAAGAGATGGGGAAGTCATCTGGACTATCTTGGAGCCTGGTTCAGTGAATTTTAATGGAAGATTTGGGAATGAGCAGGGTCTCTGGGAAATTTGTGGCTCAGGCTCTGACTGACCAGCCAAAAGAGGGTTGAGTTGGAAACATGCCATGCTTTGAAAGAACAGCTCAGAAGCGACCCAGACTTTTTTTCCCAAGGTAATTTCTGATGAGGAGCCATGATGCTATTCTTACGACCCCCAAAGCAAACAATAATCAAACTAGTGGAAGATGCCATGCCACCTTGCCCAAAAAAACTTGTCAAGTGAAATCAAAGATCAAGCAGATGCTCATTTATTTTTTGTTTTTATGTGAGGTGGGTAGTGTATTAGGAATTTTCCCCACCAGGTCAGACCATTAATCGAGCTTTCTATTTGGAGGTTCTGAAAAGATTACTTAACAGTATGCAACAAAAAAGAGCTGATTTGTGACAGAGAGGGGACTGACTGTGCCACCATGACAATGCCCCAGCTTACACAACCATCTCAGTGTGCCAATTTGGGGCAAAAAGCAGCATGACTTTCTTGCTCCATGCACCTTACTCACCTGCCCTTGCTCTGCTCAGTTTCTGTGAATAAAGAGGGACATGAAAGGACAGAGATTTGATGACATTCAAGAGGTGAAGAAAATAACTGAGGGAGGTGCTGTCAACCAGCCTAACAAATTAATTTGAAAAATGTTTCTAAGAATGGAATCACAGATTTGATAAATGTATTAAGTGTAGTGGAGAGAGCTTTGAAGGTGATAAGTTTGTTTTGTTAAAAAAATTTTAATACGTATCTTTGGGGGTAGGGGGGATCTGGGTTTTATGTGTACCCGCTCATATTCCTGAAAAGTGGTTGGAAAAAAAAGATTTGGTATGCATCTTAATTTTGTACTGTCAAATGCTTCACATTTTTGTGGTTTAGCTGTTCAGACGTCTCAAAAGAAACACAATAATAAGTCAATGGGTAGTAATAGATATTTTGTACAGTGGTAGGTTATGGGAACTGCAAGTGGTAGGTTATGGGAACTGCAGAGTTGGGGAATCAGTCATTTTAAATATCAAGTCTAAGTACTTTGACTTTGGGCGGGACAAGAAGCAAAGTCTTATGATATCAGTGGCTCAGTTTCCAAGGCAACAGGCAGGCCAGTTTTGTATTATTCTGTTCTGTTTCCTTTAGGAACAATGCAAATACAACATGTCACCCTGCCCTTCCCACCAGCAAAACCTCTGTGACTTCTACTAAAACGTTTCTTGAACTTGAACTACCAAAACCTGGGAAGATAGGGACACACCATCTTCTCCCACACTGCTGGGCACAATGCAAAAAGAAAAAGACCCTACATCTTAGGCTGCTGCGGTAATAGCTGTTCTCCAAGCTTTGTGAACCCCTCCAAGGAGGACACTAAGAAGAAGGATGGTGAAAAGTCAGCTAAGAAAGACGAAGACTCAGTGAACCAATCTGGGGGCAAAGCCAAGAAGAAGTGGTCCAAAGGCTAAGTTCAAGACAAGCTCAATTGCTTGGCTTTGTTTGACAAAGCCACACAAGGCCAGCTCTGTGAAGAAGTTCCCAACTATAAGCTATCACTCCAGCTGTGGTCGGAGACGTTGAAGATTTGAGGTTGGCTGGCCAGGGCAGCCTTCCAGGAGCTTCTCATTAAGGACATATCAAGCTGGTTCCAAACCATAAAGCCAAGTAATTGTCACCAGGCACACCAAGGGTGGAGACTGGGGCCCCCGCAACCAGTCAAGATGCATGAACAAGTCCAACCAACTGTACATTTTGAACAATAAAGTTTTACTTTAAAAAAAAAGCCTCTCTCTTGAAAGTCCACTCCTACAGTCCACTGCTCCCTAGACTTTGGCAACACCGGCCTTCTGAACAAAGAAAACTTTAGACAAGGAAGACAGTGGCACAGCTCTGCAAGCTGGAAGCAGCAGCCTCCACGGGTCGCACTCGCCACGCTATAAATGGGACCACAAGATGAGAGCAGAGAGTTAGAGTGTCCTGCTCAGAAAGCGGCTTTAGGTTTCAAGGAGGCTGATCCTCGTGGAAGAAGAGTCCCACCACACCCGCTCTGCGGCTCCTGTGCAGGCCAACTCTCCCACCTCCTTTGCAGTGATACGTTTGGCAAGTCGTGAGCTCCAAGGGCACCTTGGTGTAACTTGCTCACAGGATTCCTTTTCCCTTCAACACTTTCATCATGTCGACTTCACTCCTCGTCCTTTAGAACGACGTGTATCCTTACCCATTCCCTCCCCCTCACCAAGATCTTATATCAGAAAGCCAGCACCACGCACACAATGCTTAAGCCCACATAAATGTTTCTTAAACATTTAATGCCCAAGACAGGACATAAACAATTGTGGACTAGTTTCTGAGAGTGTGTGTAAAGGGTGGTTACTGGAAAGGATTTAAGAAGAATGTATATTTAATAACAAAACATTTTCTAACATGTGTGGAAAATGTAAAAGAATTTAATAACGAAAGCAAATGTTGGACATGGTGAAATGTAGAGCTTGAACATTGCTCTATATTGACCTCTATTCCCCCAAATCAGTATGAGTCAGCATCGCTAGGTCATGGTTCTCAGTATCATGTACCCATCCTCCATCTGTGAGATGATGTGTCCTAGAGTCTAGCCTGTTATGTAAATGAGGCAGGATTAGTGGTAGTTATGCTAATGAAGCAAGAAGGATACAATACACTGCACTAGGTTGTGAATGTCTGAAGTCAATCTCTTGGGAAGTAAAAGAGATTAAACATGTGAGCAGAGATGAGAAGAACCCACTGCCACCAAGACAGAAGAGCTGGGAGTGGGGCATATCCTTCGGGCCCAGGGTCCCTGCATGGTGACCCCCGCAAACATAAAATTATTTTTGTTGCTACTTCTTAACTGTAATTTAGCTACTGTTATGAATTGCAATGTACATATCTGATATGCAGGATATATTCTCATTGTTACAAATTGAACATAAAGCATAGTGATTAATAACAAAAGAATATGTAATTATATATTGTGAAATATTTACGTGTTTTCCAATGATCTTAGGTGACCCCTGTGAAAAGGTTGTACAACCCACCCCCTGGGGTCTCGACCCCACAGGTTGAGAAGCGCTGTCCTACATGGAATGATGCAAGACACATGGAGATTTCCAAGGAGCGTCGCCGCAGTGGCTGAAAGGAAAAGGACCTTCCTCCCCAACCGTGAGCTGAGAGAGAGAGAGAGAGAGAGAGAGAGAGAGAGAGAGACTCCTAAACTGTGAGGGAGTGAGCTGCTGTTAAGGCCATCCAGTGTGGTCTTTCGGTAAAAGCAGACTAGATAAGTAAGACCAGCGACTGATGGAGACCCCACATGTGCAAAGTAGACCTTGAGTCCATTCTCAATGGGTCAAACCACTGACCTTTCAGCTGGTAGACAAGTACTTAACCATTTGTGTTACCTGGGAAATCCTGAACTTTAGCAAAATCCAAACCCAACCCACTTCTGTTAGGTTGCTAGACTAGGGACAAAGGGAGTTGTCTCCCCAAAGCCTGCATTGGCCCCAATGCAGGGGTTGGAAAGAGATCAGGCATACTAATTATATACCTATGGGAAGATCCAAACTGAGCATGTGCAGACTAAGTCCCCTAGGTGCAGGTGAAACCTCGGCCTGAAGCTACATGTAGGCCCATGACATCACTCAGGTGCACTTAAGCACAGCCAATGAGATCAGCCAGTGCCCTCAACCATGCCCACCCACTACCCCCAGGCAGTAAGGTGGGAGGGAGTAAGAGGTGGCTGCAGGAAGGCCAAGCTCTCTTTCACCCTTCACCTTTCACTCAGCTTCTGGTGGAGGGTGTGAGTCTCTCCCTCGAGTCAGGGCCTGTTCAGGGCCCACATGCTCCTGGTCTCCGGGGACTCCAATTCTGCATGTGTGGGTTTCACACTCCTGCCCCGGTGTTCTTTCCACGTGTCTTTTTGGGCCCAGTTGCGAACCCTTGTGTGGCTTCTGAGAGGGTTGGCATGTTTTCCAGAAATAGTGTATACCTTTCAGAAGCTGGAATACTTGAGACTTTCCTCCATAAAACCTCACTTGGATGAAAAGCGCTTCCGCTGCATGAATTCTTTCTGCTGAGGCTATATACTGGTAATCCAATCCAGGACCTTAACAGGACAACTGGTTCAGAGAGACCTCTCTCTAGGGGTTGCAAGACTGTAAGTCTCTACGGGGGCAGCTCTCCTCATCCCCAGCCGACCATGGAGGGCCGGTGTGTTTGAAACAACCACCTTGCAGTTAGCGGACCAATGCTCAAGCCACAGCACCATTGGGTTTCTTGAAAACCCAAACGAAAAACCAAACCCACTGCCTTCAAGTCACTTCCAAACCTAGATTGGGTTCCTGGGGCTGGGAGTTTTCAGGGAAACAGATAGCCTCTTCTTTGTCCCCTCGCATGGCTAATGGCTTTGAACAGCCAACCTTATAGCTAGCAGACCAATGCTCAACCCACAGTGCCACCAGGGCTCCTTGAAAAGAGAAGACACAACCAAGACTAGACTCTGGTTCCTTGCTCGCTTCTTTCTGTCTTCTCTTTGGCATTGAGCCTTCAAGAGATTAGCATGTGTATGGTTTCTAATATGCACACCTGTCACACCCAGCAGGGAGCAGTGGATCCTTTCTGATAACAACTTTATACAGAAATGACAGCTCTAAATCATAACTGCTTGAATAGCAGAGTCTAAACTGTCCCCCAACTGTGTGGAGTTCTATGACCCAGAGTCAGAAGGGAGGAGCTCTTGGAAGTCTCTTGACTTGAAGAGCCCAGGGCCCTGGTGTCAGGGCTCCTCTCCGAGAGGAAGGGGAAGTCAGGCCGGAATAAAACCACTTGCTCTTAAGTTAACTTCAATGGATGCCAATCTCATGTGTCTTCGCTGTAGGGCGTTCAAGGCTGGTTTTTGTTGTTTCAGAAGTAGTTACTAGGTCTTTCTTCCAAGCACCCCTGGGTGGACTCACCCCTCCAACCTTTCTGGTAAGGTTAAGCCAGGCAAGTATCTCCTCACCTCTCTGCCATCAAGTTGAAGCCGACTCACAGTGACGCTATAGTAAAGTGACCAGACTTTTTAACAATTTAACAGTGTCTTGTAGCATTTGAAAATTAAAATAAATATATTACAATACTATTTTTGCATTCTATGAACATTTCTGTTGCTCCATGTAGACAACATTTTTAATCAAGAACACCACCCCAGTTGGGTCTCCTGAGGAACAGTTGGTGGTTTCGAACTGCTGACCTGCAGATCACAGCCCAGGGCACAACCACTCAGAGGCCAACAAAACAAAGAGACAGAGCTATCTCCTCAAGACAATCTGAGCTATCCCACCATATTCACTGGGCCTTTGGGGGCACATTACAGACGGAGGGTCTGGCATCTCATGGGTAGGTGCCCAGTGACTACAGAAGAGGTGGCAGAGTGCTGAGAAGGCTCTCCCCTGTGGCCCCAGAGGTCAGGAGAAAGGTCTCTGCAAGATTTCGGGTTTTCTGGGCAGCAGACATGACATCATGGCCATCAGGGGAAGTACCGAGATCAGACAGTTGAAGGACAGAAGGGATGTACCCAAGCTTATTAACCAGTGTGTGTGGAGCTCCTGAGAACACTGGAAGAAACAGGGCAAGTCAGTCCTTTGTTGGAGCCTCTACAGGAGCAGAGTGTACAAGTGCAAAGTTTGGCTTATCTCTCATGACACCTAATTCCCACCTGCCGGGCACATGGTCAGTCTAGAATCCTGGTGAGGACCACTTCTGGGCAGGCAGGAAAGCCTACCCTCACACACTCCCACTCCTCAGAGGGCTGCTGAGTCTTGGGTTTCCTTATTGTTACCAGATTAAGTTAAATCACTGAATGCAGCTGATTTTCTTTTTCACATTCCTGAAATGTTCTTTACTCACCCACAAGCTTCCCTGGCTCCCTGAGCGCTGGCTGGCTAATGAGAGCAACCGCTGAGCCCCACACCACTACCAGGTCCTGTGCCTAGAACACACCCCGTCGCTTCTCCACAGGAAACACTTGGGGTGGTGATTTAAATGTGTTTAGTAACCACAAATCTAAGGAGCGAGTGTGTAGGCTGCTCCTGGGAATTCACTGTCATGCTATATTCCTTGCATAGCCCTGGGGAGTAAGTCTACAAGGAACAGAAAGTACAGCAACTGCTAGGTAATCTTTTCCCAGGGTGGGAGACAGAAACCATTATGTAAGAGCATTGCAGTAACCTGCCAAAGGGAGCCCAGGGGGTTACCAGGGTGGGTGTGGGTTGCACCTCCTGACATTATCAGAGTGGGTAACACCGAAATGGCCCCAGCATCTGTGGTGGGCAAGCAAGTGCCACAGGAAGAGGGACCGCCAAGACAGTGCTGTCCCCTGGGTTTGTTTACCTGTCCATCACCCCTCCTCCCCCTTCAGTCAGAGTTTAAGCAGGCAGGTCAAGGTGCCCATCCATTGAGCAGAGGGGAGGGTTTCCATCTTGGTCAATGGGAGAAGAGAAGGACCTTGTGAGGGTGGGGCAGAGAAGCCCACTCTGCCCATGGGGGATTTGCTGTTCCCTTTGTTCTGGGGCTGGGTTACTGCACTGGGTTGTATGTGGTCTGTGAGCCCTAGCAATGGGACCAGAGAGACTCTGTAGTATATGGATCTGTGCAGAGAGATAGATCATGGTCTCTCGGAGAAAGCAGCATGAGCCATGTCATAGCACCCCCCTGCCCCCACACACATTCTCTTTATTGGATGTTGAAAAAGAGTAAGGAATGAGGAATGTAAATATGTGATTTCCTCACTAGGTGGCTGCCCAGCCACCCACCTTAGAGATGAGAGCCATTTTAACAACCGGTTTGCCGAACTCAGTGCAAAATTAGATCTGGGTTCTGCTGAGCCAGTGTGAAAGGACTGAACCCCATCACTGATACCACCCCCTGGGCGGTGCTGAAATGACAGGGGCAGGGGCGGCTGCACTTTATCCTGGATTAGGGACCATGGCACATAAGTTTTCCATTGCCAGGGGAGCACTGAGTTTTTGTTTTGTGTTCTGAAAGGAGGGGGCAGTAGGCCAAATGAGTTTGGGAAGCTATGTGACAAGTATTCAGACAATTTGTGTTTAACAAATTAACAAAGAACGAAATGGCCAAGGTGACCCATGGCAGGTAAAGTTGGTGTGGCCAGCACGGAGAACAACATGGCCTGGGTATTGATAAGCAAAAAGGACTCACTAAATGAAACTCACTGAATATCTGGACACAGAGCAACCCTACAGGACAGGGCAGAATTGCCCCTTTGGGGCAAATCTTTCTGAGAGCAGTTTCATCTTTCTTCCACAGAGCAAGTGGTGGGTTTGAACCACTGAATTTGCAATCAACAGTTCAATGTGTAACTGCTACTCCATGAGGGCTCCTTGACCTGAAGTGAGAGCCACAACTGCTTAGGTGCCACCATGTTTCTAGTAAAGTTTCTGAAACATGTGTCTGCCTCGGTCCCTCTCCCAATTAAACACCTTCCATCCAATGGCTAAAATGCACCTAATGATCATTTTAGAAAGTCTAAAGGGATCTCCCTTCACCAGATCAGCAACTGATGAAGCGATTTGAATAGAATATTTTGGAACGCTGAAACTAGTTCAACACTTATATATCAGCCAGGGAACTGCTACACAAAGAGAGAGGCTGCTGATCTTTGTCATGAGCCACGTGTACATTTGGCTACCTTGTGCCATGTCTCAGCTATTCTGCAGAGGTTAAGATACCTGATGCATTCACAGAGCAACTGGCTGGTGCCAGAACAGACAAGGGAGACCTTGGCCTCTGAGGATTCGGGATTGCACATTTGGATTGGTCTGGCAGAATCTCAAGGGACCAAAGCGGACAGTTCTCATGGTCCTCTGATGTCACTAACTTTTCCCAAAGACAGTAGCTTACAGGCCAGTGTGCCTTTCTCAGGAGGGTAAAATTGCAGGAGGAAAAATCTGGCTGGTAGTAGAAATAACAGATCAGAAATTCCAGAGATGGCACACAACTGGGATATACACTCTGACAAATGGTTAGGGAAAAAAACACTAAATGAACAGAATGGTAGAATTATATTTGTAGAATTATCATATTGTAATATCCCAAATGTCCAGTTCTCAGCAAAAAGTTATTAAATGTACAAGAAAACAGAAAAGGATAGCCATTAACATCAGAAAAAGAATTTGACCGAAACAAACTTTGAGGAAGCTCAGACTTCATAGTTACCAGTCAGGATGTTAAATCAACATATTATATACATTCAACAAGCTGAAAGAAACTATAGGCAAAGCAGTGAAAAAAATCGGAAGAGTTACACATGAACAAAACAAGAATAGCAATAAAGAGATAAAAGTTAAAAAAAGAAAGCAAACAGAAATTCCTGGGTATCTACCCAAAGAACTTGTGAGCCAGAAGCAACAAGTACTGTGTACCACTTTTCATTGTGGCACGATCCACCATGAAAACAATCAAACAATGAAAACAATCGAATGTCCACTCAGATAAATGGACAATCAAGATGTCATATATACAGACAAAGGAACCTGAAGCAGTCATAAAAAGGAACATGGTCTGGTACGTGCCACAAGATGGGTGAACCTTAAAACCATTATTCTCCGTGAAATAGGAAGACTGATGATGTGGTAAGGTGCCTTGGTAGAGTGGCGGCTAACGAGGTGAGTTGCTAACTGGAAGGTCAGAAGTTTGAGCTCACCAGCTTCTCCGTGGGAAAAAGATGAGACTTTCTGCTCCCTTAAAGGTTTATAGCCTCAGAAACTCCACGGGGCAATTCTACTCTTTCTGATGTGTTAGAATCAACTCGAAGGCAGGGAGTTTGACTTGATGGGGGAGGGGGAAAGTAAAATAAGCCAGTCTAAATATTATGCAAATATTCCCTTCAAAGCATCTGTGGAGGAAATGCCATATTCTTTTAAATTCAGTTTTTTCACAAACTTTTTAAAGTTCCCTCAGAAAACAGAGCAAAACGTGGCAACCTTCAGGGTCATGTGACAATCCTGCTGGAGCGGAGCTGAGAGGAGAGGGGCAGGGAAGGCCGAGGCAGTGGGGCCGCTGCAAGTCCCACAGAGGGACACGTGAGCCACGGTGCTCCTGGCATGTCTGTCAGGGAGTTGATCTGGATCCCGGCCCCTCAAGAGCATCAAAGCAGAACTGCGTCCCAGGAGGCTTTCAAAGGCTGACTTTTCAGAAGTAGCTAGCCAGACCATTCTTCTAAGATGCCTCTGGGTGGAAGTGAAACTCCGCTCTTCTGGTTAGCACCGAGCATGGGAACCATTGCATCACTCAAGGAAGAGTATTCTGGGGAAAGAAAAGTAATGCCCCAAAGGAATCATGAGACTTCATGCATTCGTACAAGTAGAAAGCTGGGCAGTATTTCATGCACTTGTTCACTCAACAGATATTTTTGGAGCACCTCCTATCTCTCAGTAGCAATTATCAGTCACAAAATACATGTCATCAACTGTGAAAAATGCTATTAAGGAGAGGCATATGATGCATGTGTGCTATAAGACCATATTTAAGAGATCTCAACCAGTCATGTAGAGTAGCTTGAAAAGACTTTCTCGGGAATAGATCCTTTGTGTTAACATTTGTAAAACGTGCTAACTATAGAAGATTTAAGTCACCAGATTAGGGACAGAGGGGACTGTCTCCCCAAGACCTGCACAAGGACCCCTTACAGGGGTTGGAAAGAGATCAAGCAAACTAATTAGACACCAATGGGAAGGTGGCAACCGAGCATGCTCAGACCCAAGACCCTCTGAGCCCAGGTGAGAAATCCATCTGGGTGCACGTACAAGGCCCAGTCATATGACATCACACAAGTGGGGTCAACCAATGACTACCACCATGCCTCCACCAGCCAGGGGGTTGGGGGGTGGGTGGGAGAAAAAAAGAGCCAGTTCTGGAGCCCAGAACACACATTTTTGGCCTGCCCCCAGTCAAGCAGGTTTTGCTCACGTGCACTCTGTGCTGGAGGGTGGGAGTCTCGCCCACATGCGTGCATGGTGCATAAGCTCCTGCAGGCCCTCGGGGGCCCTGCATGCCCTCTTGGCCTCCAGGGATTCCCAGGTCTGTATGTGTGGGGTTCACACTCTATTCCTGTATTCTTTCCACATAATTTTTCACACCCAGTTGTGAACCCCGGGTGGCTCAGCATGCTTCCAGAAATAGCGTGTGCCTTTTCAAGACTGTAATACTTGAAACTTTCCTTTTCCTCCATAAAAGCCCACTTGGACTACAAGAGTGCTTCTGCTGTGTGGATTCTTTCAGTGCCTTAAAGCAAAGAACGGAGGTAACCCCAACCCAGAAACCGAGCAGAAGAAGGCCAACGCCTTGTCCACTGGAGGGTCAAATCCAAAGACATTCTACTGTGTGGGTCCTAGCAAACTCTGACTGACATTGAGAAATGGGGATTCTAGAACACTTCATTGTGTTCATGCGGAACCGGAACATGGACCAGGAGGCAATTTGCGCTAACAGAGCAAGGGAACACCGCATGGTTTACAATCAGGAAAGGTGTGTGTCAGGGTTGTATCCTCTCCCCATTCACTCTGTATGCTAAGCAAATCATCTGAGAAGCTGGACTCCAGGAAGAAGAATTCAGCCTCAGGATAGGAGGAAGGCTTGCTACCTGGGATGTGCAGATGAACAACCTGGCTTATCGAAAGTGAAGAGGACTTGATGCACTCGCTGCTGAAGGTTAAGGAGTGTAGCCTGCAGTATGGATTACAACTAGATGTAAAGAAAACAAAAATGCTCACAACTGGACCGACAGGTGCGAGGATAAAAGGAGAAAAAAATCACCGTTGTTAAGAATCGCATCATGCTTGAAGCCACGGCCAGTGCTCTTGGGGGCAGCAGTCAAATGAAACAAACGCTGCCCTGCATTGGGAGAGTCTGCTGCACAGACCTCTGGGAAATCGTGAAGAGCCAGGGTGCCACTTTGAGGACTGGGGTGCGGCTGACCCAAGCCATAGTTATTTACAGTGGCCTCATTTGCATATGAAAGGTGGACAGTAAATAAGGAAAACCAGAGAAGAATTGGACACATTTGCACCTTGATGCTGGCGAAGAATGTTGCACGTACCATGGACTGTCAAAGGAACAAACCATCTGCCTTGGAAGAAGCACACGCAGACTTGGGACTTCTTATCAGAGAGACCAGTGCAGAAGAAGGACACCACGCTTCATAAACTGGACGCACAGCAAGGGAGAGGAAGGCCCTCCAGGAGATGGGCTGACGCCGTGGCTCCAAAGACAGGCTCAAATTTAACAACAATGGTGTGGGGAGGACGCAGCGTCACGGGTGATGTTTGTTCTCTTGTACTCAAAGGGTTGCTGTGTACAGACATCTCACAGCTAGGGTAAAAGCCTGCAGTTTGTAACCAGCTGCTCATTTAAAGATTGATATGCCAAAGCAGCTCCCCCAAAGAAACGCCTGATGATCTGCTTCCATAAAGAGTATAGTGAAGAAAATCTGCTGGGACAGAACTGCTCTGTAACACACGTGGTCGCCCTGAGTAGCCAGGGGCCAACTCAACAGGAGCTAACAACCACGACTCGGCAGGACAGGGAAGAAGGTATGGCGAGGCAGAGAGAAGCACAAAGCCAGGAGGAAGAGACAGCCTGGGGAGGAGGTGGGAAAGCAAGCCTGAGGCCCTTGAGTCCATGTGGCTGCAGTGCGAGCACAGGAGGAGCTCTCGACAGGAGGCCGGAGAGCTGTCATGGAGGTCAGTCCCTTCAGGTGGGCTCAGCCCTCCTCAGGGATGCCCAAAACACTAGCTGGGAGCTGTCCTCAAATTTGCTGACTCCAGCCCAGGAGAACGAACTGTTGCTTGGTCCCGAGCCATCCCATTGATGAGCAGAAGACAGTATGCTGGGATCCATAGAGTTTTCGTTTCTAAGGAGGTTGCCAGGCCTTTCTTCCCGGTCTATCTTTGGTGTGGACATTTCTTTGGAACCCGTACAGCATCATAGCAATGTTCAGGCTTCCAATGACAGCTGGGTGGTGGCTGCCCACGAGGTACACTAGACAGAAATAACACCTGGCTCTCCCCCCTGAAGGAGTCCTGGAGGCAGAGTGGATTCAGCTTTGGGCTGCTAACTGAGAGTTGGGGGTTCACCCCTACCAGCTGCTCAGAGGGAGCAAGATGAGGCAGATTTCTTCTCAGAAACCCAACGGGACAAGTCTGCTCTGTCTGATAGAGCCCCGATGAGTTGGAATGGATTGCACAGCAGGGGGTCTCCCACACGCATGCAAGAATCCCATCCATTCATCTATCAACGCTCCCAAATCCACCTGGCCGCTCAAGGCAATTCATGAGAGCCGTTGCCTCAGGAGAGAGTGTTTTAGCACTTCCCAATCCTAGGACTCCTCCTTGAAAGGAAAGACCCCACAGTGATGTCGCTCGGCCTCTGGGAAACTCACGGTGCACTTAGAGGAAAACCTAATGAATTCCGTCCAGGTTGACAGCTAGTCCCCGAGAGAGTCTCAAGCCTCCAGGCTCAGAGCAAAGGCTTATTTACAAGCCAAGGATATTCTTTTGGGAGCTTGTCCTTTAATTGCGGCAGGTAGCTCTTCCTTGGACTTTTTCCAGGGTGCTGCTCCTTAGAAAATACGCTGCTGTCCCAGTTGTCGTTGATTTCTGGCACTCGTGACTCCACTCATTAAGAGGAAGCCCATTACCTGTAGCAACCAGGTGTGGCATCGCATAGTTCAGCCTCAGGGGGGATCTTTTGTCTCTCTGCTTGTCATGTGCTCCCAGCTTACCTCACTCTTGTAAGTACAAGGTAAACGAATGTTCTGAAATCCCTTCCTGTGGATCTCCACTTATTCACAGTGTGGAGTCCTGGTGATCTAGTGGTTAAGTGGTAGACTGCTAACTGCAAGGCCAGCAGTTCAAAACCACCAGCTGTTCCACGAGAGGCTTTCTGCTCCCGTAGAGCTATGTCTTGGAAACCCACAGGACCAATATGAGTGAGAATCTGCTCAATGACAGTGCCTTTATGGGAGTTTTGGTCACTTTAATTTATAGTGCCCACCCTGAATTTACTGACAGGACTGGCAGATCACTGCTAATGAGTCAACCCTTTACGATCCAAAGGGCAGCATTACGACCGTTCAGGGCAGAGAAGAACTGCCCCTGTGGGTTTCCAAGACTGTCAACCTTTACGTGTGCAAAAAGTCTCATCTTTCTCCCTTACTGACAAGAGACTAATATATTTCTTTCCTTTACAATTATCATCTGCTTGTGACCAAAGCAACCCAATTAGCCTTCTATGCCTTCAGTATTGATCATTTTTAAATTTAGCATATTTTATGTTCATTTATAATAAATGATCATGTTTCCCTTTAAAATAAGTTAATACAGGTAGCTTCTGATTTCTAATACATTCAAGTTGCAACCACATTTAGGACCATGTTTTGTTGTTTTGGGGGGTACTGTTATTGTGAATTAGGTGAAAGTTCAAAGAGAAGCTCATGGGTTTTCATAAGCAACCATTCATATCATTTTGTTTCAACCCATCCATTGTAATTCCTTCAAGGTACCATCAACTCTCCATTTTCTTCCCGTGTTTCCTGCTTCCATCCCCACCTTCTTTTCTAACCCTCTGCCATTGGGCAAATGCTGCCCTTTCGATCGGAAAGGGTTGATTATTCTAACACAGGGATGAATTCAGTTCAGACTATGAAGGGTGACTAAGAAGTCTGGGTGTTCCACGACTCTCTATCCAACTAGTTAACTCTGGTCTCTTTTATAATTTTGGATTTTGTCCCACGTTTTCCCCTATGTGTATAGGATCTTCTAATGTGATCCTTCTCAAAACAGTTGGGGTGGTAAGTTCTTCTGATCTCAGAGTCATGGTTTTTTGTATTTCTTAAGCGGACTGCAAGGTCACCAATAGAAGCCCACAGATGCTCCTGAAGAAAGATGAGGCTATTGCTCTTACCATCTTGGTCTGGTTCCTATGAATTGGAATCTGCTTAGTGGTAGTAGGGTTTGGAGCTGTTGTTTGCGTCATGCTTTATATCTATGATATATCATAATGCAGTGGGTGATGTGCTGATGTTATCATTCTCGTTCTAACCCCTAATAGCAACAAAAGGTTGGACTTATAAAGATACTGATAATAAAAGGCAATCGCATTGAAAACATAAGCAGGAATGTGGTATTGCCTTACATGAGAGCAGACTTAGAGTGGAGTCATTGGGATGGAAGCCCATAATCAATCAGGGTCTACCTGTACTGCAAGCCAATTTTATAATTTAATAAATAGAGTCCCTAGGTGGCGCAAGTAATTAACACACTTGGCTACTAACCAAAAAGTTGAATCTTCAGATCTACCCAGAAGCAACTAGGAAGAAAAAGACCTAATCTATGGCGCACACTTCCACTGGAACACACACGGGTCAGCAGGAGCTGGAAGAGACTCCATGGTGATTGAGTGGGCGTTGTTCCCATAAATAATGGTAGTTGGCGAGGGTCCAAACTGTGGAAACTGGAATTAAATGAGAAAAATTTGGGAAGCACAGCTCTGAGTGAAAGCAATAAAGAAATGTCAGCAGGGCTGGGGAGAAGGGGACATGGATGAAAGCAACTGGATCTGAGAAACGACTAGGTGAGGGGCTAAGGGAGAAAGAGCCTCAAGGAGGATGCTCAAAGCAAAGCCAGCACATGGTGCCCAGTTAGCAACGGAGCTAGCGTAGCTGGGGTCTCACAGGCACGCATTCAAAGCAGCAGCCATCTAAGTGAGGTGTTCAGCTAAGTCTACATGGAAGAAGCACACCACCAGCCTGCATGATCCAGAGATGATGGAACAAATCCAAATGTGGGGTAGGGAACAGTATCAGAAGTTAAATTGTAAACACCCAATTTGTCCACCCCTATGGAGGACAGGGGGAGCCCAAACCCCAATTGTACACTTCCTAGTCAGAGTTAGCCTCTGGCAGACCCTCTCTGAACACAGGCAAGGGACTCAGACAGCTTTACTATCAGACAGAGCTTAATGGTAACTTGATTATGGTGGATCGATCCATGGTATAATATGATACTTGGTCAGTTGACTTCACTCTTGATCTAACCTGAATTTTTCTGGACTTAAATATTTCTCATGTGTTCCACAGCAGATATTTCTTCTCTGGATTTTGAAAATATTGCTGGTGCTTTCTCTTTTTTACTCTTTTTTTTTTTCAGTGATTTTATTGGGGGCTCTTATACCTCTTTTAACATTCCATACATTGCTTGTGTCAAGCTAATTTTACAGATGTTGCCACCTTAATTTCCAAAATATTTTCTACTTGAGCCCTTGATATAAGCTCCTCTTCCCCCCTCCTTTTTTAAAAATAAATCATTTTATTGGCGACTCATACAACTCCCATGATGATCCATACATACATCAATTGTATGCAGGTCACATTTGCACACTTGTTGCCATCATCACTCTCAAAATATCCTCCCTCCATTTAGGCCTCCAGTACCAGTTCCCCATATTTCCCCTCCCTCCTCACTTCCCCTCCCCCATGAACTCTTAATAATTTACAAATTGTTATTATTTTTTCATATCATACACTGTCCGATGTGTCCCTTCACTCACTTCCCTGGCACCCATATCCCAGAAAGGAGGTTATATGTAGCTCCCTGAAATTGGTTCCCCCTTCCTACTCCACCCTCCCTCCACCCTCCTGGTATCACCACTTCCACCACTGGTCCTGAAGGGATCATATATCCTAAATTCCCCGCGGTTCAGCTCCAGTGTACATCCCCTGTTCTACCTGGATTGGTAAGGTAGAATTGGGATCATTTTTAACTGTATCTTTATATATAATTTCTTCTTCTGTTCCATTTCTTGTTTTCTATTGGTTCTGTTAGGTTTCCCAGTTTATGATGCATAGAGCCAGTAACTGACGCACCAGTTTTCCGGTGCTGGGCGTGGGGAGGGTGAGAGGAATGGGGGCGCAAACTGTGGATGCAGGATTGGAGAGGGAGCAGGAGGACTGGTTGTGATGAGGTCTATACAACTCTTTTTTAAAGCGACCACTGTGAAAGTGTATGACATGTGAATTTTGTATCAAGGAAACAAAATTGGCCAATGGTTACCCTGAGTGAAGGAGGAAGGGTTTTTGCTTAGGGACATTGAATTTATGTCAATGGTGGTGGAATCATTTGGAAAAGGATATTCATCACACACGAAGAGTAAAATCAATGGCACTTAATTATACACGTAGAAGTTGTTGAATTGGAGAATGTTTTGCTGTGTATATTTTTGCAACAATAAAAAAATAACAGTAGTGATAATGAGTGCAAGGAAAAAATGCTCTCAAATTGATTATGGTAACAAGGGCACAAATCTCCTTGATATGATTAAACTACGGAATGGATGAGCCGTTTTACATCTGGGGTGCTGGCAGTCTTAAGACAATCTCTGTCTCCTTGCCTCCTGCTGGCCACCCATCTTCAGGAGCTCTTCCCTCTTCTCCTGGGTGGTGGCCTCACAGTGGTGGCGACCACGACGATGTTAATGACTCATGGCTAGTGTGGCTTCTGCAAGTTCTCCTGGACGGCTCTTGGGCCCCAGGATGGCTGGCAACGTCGGTTTTTCCTCACCCCTCCCCCACCCTGTGTCAGGCACACCATCTGGCCCCCCACAGGTGCTAGATACCTGCTGCGTGAAGCCCAGGGCAAAGGAAAACTTTGAACCGGCATGAGGATTTGTCAAACAGAGAGGGTGACAAGGCAGCCTGGCCCTGAGTTGATGGGTCAGCATCAGCAAGCCAGAGCGGGAGCAAGCGGCTGCCCTGCCTTGACACTGCCTGGGTGAAGTTTTCTCCCCAAACCCACCTTCCGCACAGCTGCCAGGGAAGGCTTTTGTTGCCACCAAGAAGAGCACATCTCACTGGAGCTTCCGGAGGAAGACAGACTGGGAAGAAAGACGGGAGCATCTCATTCAAGGGGCCCAGCAATCTGATCTGAAACCAGCAATGGGGAGGCTGGCCGTGGGAGCGAGCATCAGAAGCCTCCTCCGTGCGGCGGCTCACAGCAACAAGTGACCTTTAAAGAAGGCCGCCCAAATGTTGACTCTCCCTAAAGTGTGTCCTGTGTTTCTCCCAAGCCTGAGTTGGTCATCCTAACCCCTAGACTTTTAGTTCCTGCCAGCCCGGTTTGGGGGGATGGAGCGGGTAAGTCTTTTTATTTAATTTACACAAACCTTTTATAAACACAGGCTCATAAAAAAATTCAAACAGCGTATGTAGCAAGAAGTGGAAGTGCCCTTGCCTAATTCCACTTCCCTATCCAGAAGTAATATAAAAAATAGCTTTAAAAGTACCTGGCACTTTTATTTTTATTAAAAGTCCGGTGTGGCAGTCATATACTCGTGTGTCAGTTTCATGATTGGGAATGTAGGCGTGCAGTCTAGCCTGGAGATAAGTATTGAGACCTCTGGGTGGGCATGGCTTTCTCTGAGATTTCTGGGAAGTCTTGCGACTTTTCCCTCATGGAGATGTGAGACCATTACCCCAGTCGTTTGGAGATGCTGGACTGACAAGACAAGATGGTAGCATGTGAGGAACTGGAGGAGCCAGAGGAGAAGCTACATGGGGTTACTCTGATGGAACCAGACCTCTGAAGCCAGAAAAGCCACAGAGAGACCCTGCCAGTGATGAGATGCTTCTACCCCACTGGACACTGCTGATAGACCCTGAGCCCTGGAAACGAGGAGCCATGGGAAGACCCCTGCCACCGCCACTGGATACAGAAGACTCTGCACCCACTGACCTGCGATTGTCCTGGTGTCACTGAACGTGCTTTGTGAGTCAGAAGGAGACTCGATAGACTGGTACCAGACATATGGGCTAATGCCGGACTTATGACCCTTGGGACTGGACTGGGTTGGGATGCTTTCTCAATGTTCCATTCCTCTTGTTTATAAACCTTTCCCTTATATCCAGATGCATTTCTGAACTAAGCTGAACTAACACACCCTGGCACTTTTAAGATATATTTCATCTGCATACACATAAAGGTATCCCATGCATATTTTAAACTTTGGACCAAAACACCCAACATAACCCACTGCCATTGCGCTCACTCCTGACACGGGGTTTCTGAAGTGGCACATTTTTGCAGGAAGAGCTCACTGCAGCTTTCTCCCCTCTTACTGTCCACCCAACAGCGCAAGGAGGGTTTCCGTAGATTCTGTAAAATCACCATACCAAAGGGCTTTGGTCTTTGTTCCTATCCATTGTGATTCTCAATGTTTATTTTTTTTTAATTTTTTAAAATTTTATTGGGGGCTCTTACAGCTACTACAACATTCAGTACATCATTTGTATCAAGCACATTTGCACACATATTTCCACATACATTTCCCAGTATTTTCCACTTGAGCCCTTGATACAAGCTCCTTTAAAAAAAAAAACCCTCCCCTTTTCCTTCCCCCCCTTTTTAAAAAATTAATCATTTTATTGGGGCTCAATGTTTATTTTCATAAGGTCTCTCTGAGCATTCTTTTTTTTGCCAATCGACTGCATACAAAAAAATGGCGTTTCATTTATTTTTGAATTTGTGTATCGGTATTACTGAGGTTGAACATTCTCTATGCATTTCTTTTTCTGTGATCCACCTGACTATATTTTTAGCCCATTTTTATGTGTGTTTGTATTTTTCTGATTTACTTTGGAGATTTTTTTCATGCATTTTGGATAACAATCCTTTGTGGTATACATGCATATTTCTCTTTCCCCATCTGCCACTTGCCCTGTGTTTCAACAGACCAAGTGTTTTATGGCTACAGAGTTAAATTTTCCATTTTCCTTCATAATTGAACCCCTGTGTCCCAGGATTATATAGAAGGTTGTTTTACGCCATAAAGGGAAAGAATGACACACACGGCTCTCTATAAATTATATGTGTGCGTGTGTACAGTGCAGCTTTACGTAACTAAAACACAGAGCCATGGGTCGCCACAAGTTGGGATCATTCGATGGCAGTGAGTTTGGTTTGGGGATATAGGCCTCACATTTTTCCAGTGTTGTTTTCACTTGCTCACTGCCGCAGCACTACGGTGAAGACACACGGCCATGTCTGTTTTACAGAGAAGGGGACAGAGCAGCAGGGAAGACCGGGTCACTTGCCTTCTGAGCCCCTGCGCTTGAGCAGCAGTGTATTCTGACTCAGTCTGCCTCCCCACCACTCATCTCCTGACACAAGTATCCACACAGCGGTCTACTCCCGTCACTGTCCCAGAAATGCACAAGGGCGGTCCTGGAGGACCCTACGGGTACCCCCGAGAGTCGCTGAGGCGGCATCGACTCGATGGCAGTGAGTTGTTCATTTGTTTTCAATAATACGGGAAATAAAGAAAAATCATATCACATAGAAAACTTGAAAGTAAAAAAAGAGGAAATTCCAAAATATGTTTAGAGAACATAAGACTTGATCATAAAACATACTGAAAATCTAGTCAGCATTGTTTTTTTTATTTTATTTTATTTATTTTTTTGTGTGGCATCACTGCCCTGGTGGGAGGAGCAAGCCCAGCCTTGCTGCTGGATTTGAACTACCAACCCTGTGGGCTGCAGTCCCGCAAACTACCACTAAGCCACCAGGACTCAGTCCAGCATTATTTTTAAAATTCAGTTTAACTCCATTTCTACATTATCCCCAAGAATTAAAAAAAATGGAAAGAAGTCTCTATAAGAAGATAATTTAGATATCTAAATTGAGAATTAGGGGGGTAATGGATATACTTAACTATGTAAAAATGTTAAATGGGTCCATGTTTATTTAAAGTTTCGTTTAAAAATGATAAACAACAGTGGAGAGAATGACTGACAAAGCTACAACAAATAAATCTTATTAAAAACCATCCAAGTTAGCAAGAAAAGCATTAAGATATTAACAGATAAATTACAAATTACAACTTGTGAATGAACATGAGAAGAAACATTCAGCCTAACTATAAAAGAAATGTGGAATTACAAAAAAGAGGCATTCTGTTTCATGTAATACTGTTGAACAGTAGAATGGCTAGGGTGAAACTAATACTTTCACAGACAGTGTTGATAGAAATTAATTTAGCAACAATGCATAGCAAGCACCATTAAAATGTTCACACCCTTCAAAAGACCTGGACAGTTCACTAAAGATGACATCCAAGGGGCCAAAAATATCAAGAAAAGCTCCTGTGCAGATCAAAGCAACAATGGAATGCCATCTTGCACTTTCAGCCAAGTTAAAAACAATGACAATGCCAGAAAGAGAAAACAACAAACAGTGGAGAAGTGTACACATGGGGACCTTCATACTCTGGGGGTGTAGACATGGGGACCTTCGTATAGTTACTGTGGAAAGTGAGATGGTGCTACATCAAAGAACTAGGAACAGACATTCCCTCCAATCCCACAATCCCTTTGCTGGGAATATAACCTAAAAAAGTAAGAGTCACAACGAGAACAGAATGTGGACACCCATGCTTATCGCAGCACTGTTCCCACAAGCAAGAAGACGGGCAACAACCTAAGTGTCCATCAGTGGAAGAAAAGACAGACACTTTGATTCATCCCCACCACAGAAGACTATGCATCGCTAAAAAACAACAAAGAAACAAAGTAGGCACTCAAAAATGGATCACTGTTACTAAAATGCTTCAAATACACTTGAAAAATCAAATTGGAATTGGGGAAGAAGGCAGCTTCACAAGCAGTGGTTTATTTACACTTCCAGGTTTCCAAACAAAAGATTAGTTCTGTGCCAGCACCTGGGGTCACACTGAGAAGAAATTGACTGGCAGCAACTGTTTTTTGGTTTGTTCTTCTACTCCTATGAGCTTCTCCTCAAATAATAAATGTAAACTCAGTAACAGAAAGATTTGAGGAACTTAAACATGGCCTCCTCTAACAATAACCACCTAATCTATGAGGAGCTACATTGTGAGACGACAAAATTGAGGCACTGTTAGTGAATACTACACAAGTTAGAGTCAGGGGAAGAAAAACTTAAAAACCAAAACTTAATTTCTAAAAAACAGAGCGGTTAGAAGATATTTAAAGACGGTGAGAACTGCAGGGACAAGGGGATGTAGCAATTTAAATAACAGTGGCATAATGAACAACTTCCTAGAAAAGTCTGGATCATTGTCCTCTTCTTGCTTGGAAATCCTGGCATCCAGGCCCCATAGACATCTAATTTCAGACCCCAGAACCATGTACCATCCTGATACTGAACACGCTCACCGTGGGAAGTCCTCGGTAGGGTTTTCAACCTCCCACAGTTGAGGAAAGAAGGCGCCGAAGCAGTCCTGGTCACCCAGGTTGTGAAAATAGATCTCTGTGCTACTCACTAGTCACGAGTCGTCACAGAGTTGTTCCAAAGAATTCCATAAACTAACTTCAAGTCAGTACCAACTATCTTTACCTCACCAGAAGAACACAGCGGCAAGTGGGGAGAAAAGATCCGTTTTGAAGATGTCAAACACGGCTTCAAATTAATGTTACCCTGGTAAAAAGCATATCATGTTGCATTTATGTATGTACTCGTCCACCGACCACATAGGACAGTAGAAAGGCCCCGGGAGAAGCTGGGTATGCTAAAGCTTAAACCTGAGCTTCCCCTAGATAGAGCTGTCTCCTAAAAAGGTCCATCCCCAGTCAAACAAAAATCTAACTCTACTTACTGTGGAACCTTTGGCTTCCCACGCTTCTTTGGGGCTGTGGGCCTCACTCAGCAAGTCTGCCCCACTATTCTGGGGTTTGGGGCTGGCGGCAGTAGCAGCAGAGGAAAACCACACTCAACCAGGCACCAGCAGGAAGGCCTTGAGCAATGGTGGTCTGGCGGAAGCAGAAGGGTTCTCCTCTCTGGGGCTGAGTAACTGATATATTCTCTCTCTCTCTCTCTCTCTCTCTCACACACACACACACACACACACACAAACAACGCCATATTTCTATCCTACTTAGTACTGAATACAGTGAATTTGTACCTTAACAAAATATAATGATTTTAAAGACGTGGGCAGGTTCGCTGCTCACCGATCTCTCCCTGAGATACTACAGAAGATCTGCTTTTTTGTCGCTTGTCTTGAAGTTTCAGGCCCGCTCCTCGCCTTGACCCCAGTGAAAGCTGCAGGATGCTGGGGCTGCAGGCCTAGGTGGGAAGGCCAACACCACCAGGACATTTCAGACGACAAAATAGATACCTTGGACTACATGAACATGAAGAACTTTTCTGTTCCCAATGACGCCATCAAGAAGGTGCAAAACAAATGCTAGGAATGAGGGGAACTATACAAATTGTCCCAGAGTCTCACATCCAGACTAGATAAGAACCGCTGACAACTCAGCTACAGCAAACTGAAGACCCCACCAGGAAAATGGGCAAGGGATCCAAGCATCCATGTCTCCAGAGAGAGGACACCAGGCCGAATCACCCCAAGTCCCTGGATTCTAATCCACAGCGACCACAGAAAACAGAGCAGAACTGCTCCCCAGAGTCCCCGAGACGGTCCCCGTCTCAGAGTGGTTGTCCACCTGTGGGGAGGGGCCTACCTCGGAGCTTACTGTGCCACTAGGAAGCCATACACCCCAGACATACATGGAGAGTCGGTTCTTCCAACCCAAACCAAACCTGCCTCTGTCAAAGCGATTCTGACTCCTAGTGACTGTATAAGGCAGTTTCTAAGGCTATAGTCTGTATGGCAGGAGCCCTAGTGACACTGTGGGTTAAGCATGGGACCCCTACCCACAAGGCCAGTGGTTCACACCCGCCAGCCACTGAGGGAGAAAGATAAGACAGCCTATTCCTATAAATATTTACAGTCTTGGAAACCCTATATATGGTCTCTAGGAGTCAGAATTGATGGCTCGATGACTGTTTTGTTGTTGTTGCTTAATCTTTATGGAAACAGACTCCCATCTTTTCCCAGAGAGAACCAGGTGGGTTCAAACTGCCGACCTTTCAGTGCTTGGCCACAGTGTCCCCAGAGTTCCTCCTTAGTTGTGGAGAGCAGAGAATGTGAGGAGAGTATATTCACGGCTGAATCCTTTAGCCTCATTTATTAAGAAGCCTGGCAGGCTGGGTTTCTGGGGTAGAGGGAGGCCTTCACCCTTGTGAGTGGAGATGGGTCCCAATTACATGCTCATAATTAATATTATTCCCCACACTATCCTCCCATGATAGTGCCACCTTAAGGTTACCCTTTACAAGTCTATGGCTGATTGCCTTCCAGACAGCAGCTTTAACTGGAGAGGCAGACTTGTGCTATTGCACTCTAGGTTCTGAAGACAGCCGCTCCCCCTTAACTGCCCCAGCATAGGTTACAGCCCACTTTGTTACATATATGATTACCTGTAAGTAGGGGGGCTTGCATGACCCCTGAGAGGATCTATGTCTTGCTTGGAAATATATTCTCTCTCCGTGCGGACCTGGTTTCCAAAGTCATGGCTGTAAAAATGAGCACTTGCAAGCTCTCTCTTGTCGGATAAAGCTTTAATTTTACCCCTTAATGACACACCACCCTTTGGACCCACAATTAGTTACTACAACTCACTGCCATCTACTTGGTTGTGACTCCTATGGAACAGGGTAGAACTGTCCCTGTGGATTTCGGAGAAGAACACTTTATGGTGTATACCATATACCCATACTTTAGGCATAGAGAGAAGACAAGAAAAGGTTATATTTTGAGAATGTTTATCTCTGATGGGTGGGTTTTAAAAATTCCAGCTTTTTACACCAGTTTGTGGGACCACGAGGTGTCAAAGGGATCAGTTATCAGGCTTCAAGAACTAAAAATCATAACATTATGTGCTCACCTTCCTGATATGACCACTGACGACAATTGTGTGCATAAGCAAATGTGGTGAAGAAAGCTGATGGTGCCTGGCTAGCAAAAGATATAGCGTCTGAGGTTTTAAAGGTTTGAAAATAAACAAGCGGCTATCTAGCTCAGAAGCAAAAAAAGCCCACATGGAAGAAGCACACCAGCTTGTGGGACCAAGAGGTGTCGAAGGGATACAGTATCAGGCATCAAAGAACTAAAAATTATATCATTATAAATGAGGGGGAGTAAAGATTGGGGACCCAAAGCCCATCAATAGGTGAAGTGACATCCCCTTATAGTGGGGTTGCAGGGAGAAGGTGAGCCAGTTAGGGTACAATGTAGTAACAATGAAATATGCAACTTTCCTCTAGTTCGCAAATGCTTCCTCCCACCCACTATCATGATTCCAATTCTACCTGACAAATCTAACTAGACCAGAGGATGTACATTGGAGCGAGAAATATGGAGAATTTAGGATAGATGATCCCTTCAGAGCCAGTAGTGGGAGTGGTGATACCGGGAGGGTGGAAGGATGGTGGAATAGAAAGGGGGAACCAATTTCAGGGATCTACATATGGCCTTCTCTCTGCAGTATGGACAACAGGGAAGTGAGTGAAGGGACACATCGGACAGTGTATGATATGAAAAAGTAATAACAATTTGTAAATTATGAAAGGTTCATGGGGGAGGTGCAGTGGGGAAGGAAGGGAAATATGGGGGGCTGGTACTGGAGGCCTAAATGGAGGGAGGATGTTTTGACAGTGATGATGGCAACAAGTGTACAAATGTGATATGCATACAATTGACGTGTGTATGAATCATGATGGGAGCTGTATGAGCCCCCAGTAAAATGATTTACCAAAAAAAAAAAAAAAAAAGGAGGAGGAAAAGAGGAGCTTATACCAAGGACTCAAATAGAAAATATTTGGAAATGAATATGGCAACATGTGTACAAATATGCTTGGTACAAATGATGCAAAAGCTGTAAGAGCCCCCAATAAAATCATTTTTTTAAATTCCAGCCTTTTAATTTTAAAAGATCTCAAAAGTGTAGAGTGGATCAAAATTATATTAGCTTCTCAAAGGGTTAGATGATAACTTTAGGCTAATGGGTTTATACTAAGGTGGGAGGAGAGGGGAGGGAGAGGGGGAGGAGGGCTGCACCACTCAAAGAGTGGAATTAACATCACTGAGTTGTACTGCTGAATTGGTGTGTGTTTTGTTGTGTATATTTTCAACAACAAAATTCATTTTTTTAACTGTAGTTAAGACACCAAGGAAGGCTTCTTTAATTGCAGAAATAATTAAACCCTGCTCAAGACTTCTTTTACAAGGATATTAAGTCCCCCCAGCACCTGTTTGTTGGCCTGCTGTGCTGTGGTGGCTTGCATGTGCCTTTGATGCTGGAAGCTTCGCCACAAGTACTTCAGATATGGGTAGCACCGCATGCCAGACGGGTTTCAGTGGAGTGCACAGACGGGGAAGAAAAGCATTGTGACCTAGCACCAAAAAGCTGTCAATGAAAACCCTGTTGACCACAACAGAATACCGTAAAACTGGATTCAAACAAACCAGCAATCAGGAAGACGTGTGGCAGGGATGTGATTTTATGTCAACTTTAATTTTTATGACAGTGTGGGGGTGAGGCAGGGAGAAGACCCCCATTAACAGTTACAGTCTCACAAATTCACAGGGGCAGCTTTGTTTTACAGATCTCTGATTGAGTTCGGTTTGAGGAGGAGTGGAGCCCAGAATGTCCATCAGGTCACAGCCTGATGATGCCTCCTTGTGGGTGTGGCTTCTTATGAGAAAAGACGAGAAATTACCCCCCACTCCCTATCCCCGCCCCCCCCCACTGTCCTTCCTTGCCCTTTCTCCAGAGGTGGACCCATGTGGACTGCCTGTCCCTGAGAGTTGTGGGCGCCCTGCCACGGTCCTCTGACCTTGGATCCACACGCATCTGCACTCCTGCCTTCTCCCGCTTTGAGTCACCAGCTCCAGCTATGTGGGATTGAAGAGTTAATCTTGGCTGGGATGCCTGCTTTTGATTTAAGATGACTTACTGAAATAGAGCTCTTTTTTATACATACGAGTGTCACCAACGTGGTTTCTCTAGACAGCTCAGCCCGACACAAGATGATTTTCAGAAACTCTCTGCCATTGACTCCATTCCAGCTCATCGGACCCAAGAGGGCAGAGGGGAACCGTCCCTGTGGGTTTCGGAGCCTGCACCTCTTTAAAGGAGCAGACAGGCTCATCGCTTCTCCCGCAGAGCAGCTGGTGGCTTCACACCACTGCCACCAGAGCTGAGAAGCAGGTAATTCTGATGTATTTTGAGCCACCCTGGGATCCTGGATCCTCTAGCGCAGAGGAGAGCGATTGGCTACAAGGGCCCATTGGAGCGTTCACTCTGAAGCTGGACAGTATCAGGGTGGTCAGGCTCCAGGAGCTTGGTCAGTGACTCTTGACCAGTGCTCATCTGTGGAAGGAAATTTCTGTGTGGGCTACATTTGTAACTGTCTCAGGGGGAAAGCCATCGCTTCTCCCCAGAACAGTATTTCCTAAACCTTAGCCAAAAATCAAAAGTCTACAACTGTTCTATTTTGCTTTGGGAAAATAAATTCATACCACCCTAAAAATAGACAGGACAAAGCCAAAAGATGAAAGTAACTCTGAGTGAGATTCAAACAGATGTTGTGCTAATTTTTGCAAAGACTGCCAGAGTCCTTAGGACTCCTGAGTTATAGCAGAGAGGTGCCCACGAGAAAGGGTGCAATCTCAGCCCTGCTTCCCCACCCCCAAAAGGTAAAAATACATATGGGGTTTTAATTTTCACCTAACCAATACCAGATCCAGAATTTAATGTTATAGACTATTTACCTGATGGGTAAATACCAAATACCTTCAATAAAATCTGAAATTTGGCCTGAGTGTACAACGGAAATATGCTACTCTTCTTGGTAATATTTATAGATCTGTCTACAAGCACTCATTGCCACAAGGTGGAACTTTACTGCTATGCTAATCAATTATTACCGGAGATTATTTCTGAATTTGGTTCTAAAGCCTAAAATTTCACTGTAAGAAATCACAGATGGAAAAATAATTACAGAGGAAACGCACTGGATCGGGTGAGCGCGATTTAGGGCAGTTGGCCTTCTTAGGGGCTGGGACAAGGTTCACTGGGCGTTCCTATGGAAATATCAGAGGCAGGCTTCTTTCTGCACTTATCTGCCTGGTAGAGAAGAAGCTTATGTTTTCGTTGTTAAAGGGGCTGCGGTAGCACTAGCTGAAGCCATGCAGGGATCACAGAGGGCCGAGGGCCGAGGGCACAGGCCTGGCTGTTGGCGCTGTGCCCTGCACTTCCTTCCCTGGGCCTGGGGAGGATGCAGCCAGGTTGTGCATACATTTGATTTGTTTAATTACCAAGGGCAGGGAAGCAGCTACTCGGGTTTCAGAACAGATGTTAAACTAATTTGGAGAAAGAGCATGCGCCCCAGGGAGCCTGGAGAATCCCCCACACGTCCCTTCAGACGCAGGAATGTGCCTGTCCACTCTGCTTCGCCGCCAGGCGATTCTGGATCCCAACTAGCCCTCGATGACCGCCCGCTGCTTGTTTCCGCAGCTCTGCGCCCACACTCCCGCTGAACCTCGTTAGCATTGTCACACGGAGCCGAAGCCCCTCGGACCCTCCCTTTCTTCCTCACGCGGCTAGTCAAAACGCACGGGCATACCTTCTGCCACGCTCTCTGCCAGCAACCCGGGTCTCCTCACTGCCCTGCTCAGTCAGATGGCATCCAGTCCCCACGACAATGGAGTTGACCAGCTGGTCCCCCGGGACCTCGCAAGTGCCCCTGAGATCTGTGCTGCGGGTAGTCACCGCTGATCTTTCAGAAGTAGACTGTCACTCTTTCTTCCCAGATGCCTTTGGGTGTATGCGAACCTCGGAGCTTAGGGTAACAGCCGAGCGAGGTCACCACCTAGCCCATCCATCCAAGGGCTCCAACCAGCACCTGCTCTGACCATCCCATCCACCTCCCTTTGCCCCGAATGTGGGTCTCCGGGAGAACAGGGAGATTGCTCAGCCCTCGAGCCTCTGCACAGGGGATCGCTCCATCTGTGCCCCCCAGCATTGAGAGTATGAGTTTCTCAACTTACGACCTTGAAAGGCGATGATCTGATTGCTACCTCTCTGGTGCCAGGGTCCTATTTCTTAATGAGGAGCACTGGTGGGGTGGGCGTTGAGCCGGGGGCTGCGATGCAGGTGGTTGGTGCAGTTCAAACCACCGGCCGCTCCTGGCAACAGTTCCAGTCTCGGAAACCCACAAAGCCAGCACTCACTCGATGGCAGTGGGGTTGGTTTGGGTTTTATGTCTTAATTCTGTATTCTCTGTATTTGCGATGAGGGAAGGAACCAGGTCAATAATTACTTCTCCAGCAACCACCCTTGCTTCCACCTTCTTTTATGCACAGAAAGTGGCTTCCTTAAACCCACAGAAAATAAAAGGAAGAAAGAAATATAAAAGCAAAATTGGTGAAACAGAAAACCTAAAATCATTGGTTTTGACAATTAATAAAAACAAAACTAGCCTCTTGGAACAACTAGCAAAATAGGGGGAGGGCAGCAAAACCAAAAAAAAGACTTCTGACAGATCTAATCAAGGATAAAAAAAGTAGCCAAATTAGAAAGAAGAAAGAAAGCATAATTACATGTATGGGTTTGTAAGCTAGGCAAAACAGGTAATTTTCTAGGAAAACACATATTACCAAAATTAACTCAAGGAGAAACAAGCAGTTCAATAGGGGGAAAAGGCAAAGGATTTTTTTAAAGCCTATCTACCAAAATGAAACATATAAATGATTACTAAACAAGCAAAAATGCTTAACTTACCTAGTACCTAATACACACAACTAAGGCGGAAAGATATTTTTAAGCCTTCAAGTGGGCTAATTTCTAAGACGATGACGGTGCTGGCAATAGACGTCGTCAATAAGCACTTTCAGAGTCTACTGTGCGTACGACTTGTGAGAGGTCGTTGGCGTGGGGATTGGAAAGCAGTTTGAGTGATATCTGATTTCTACATCTGAATTTTTATCAGAATGGGTTTTAATGTTCTATTTTATGTGTTTTCAATGGAATATTTAAGTATTCTTAACAATTTGTAGTTTGAATGAAAGTTTACAGAGGATGCTATTTTTTATTTAACGATTCATACACATTTTGTTTCGAGATATTGGTTGCAATTCCCTTAATGTAACAGGATTCTCTTTCTTCTCTAGATCCCCCATCTCCACGTGTGCTTCTGGCCCTTCCTGGCCCTTGTAAGCTGTTTTGGGACAGATGCCGCCCTGCTAGTCTCCCGTGGCTGTTACATTGAGTGTATTCTTCACTTGATTAAAAACACAGCTCACTGCCAGTGAGTCGATGCCAGCTCAGAGAGACGCTATAGAACAGGGAGAACCCTCCTCGTGGGTTTCCAAGACTTTTACTTTTTAAAATCACTTTCCTGGGGATTCATAGAGCTCTTTAAAATTTTTTTTTATTATTTCTTTCCTTTTTTGGTGGGCATCACTGCCCCCTGGTGAGAGTAGGAGAGCCAGCCTTGCTCCTGGAGAGCTGCTGCTGGAGGATCTGAACCACCAAACCTGTAGGCCGCAGTCCCGCATACAACCATTATGCCACCGGGGCTCAGCCCTTCTCATATAGCTCTTATCACAATCCATACATCCATTCATTGGGCCCAAGACTAATTTTTCTTTTTTTAATCATCTTATTGGAGGCTCGTACAACTCTTAACACAATCCATACATACATCCACTGTGTCAAACACATTTGTATATATGTTGCCATCATCATTTTCAGAACATTTTCTTTCTACTTGAGCCCTTGGTATCAGCTCATCTGCACCTTCCCTCCCTCATGAACCCTTGATAATTTATAAATTATTTTTTCATGTCTTACACTGACCGATGTCTCCCTTCATCCACTTTTCTCCAAAACTAACTTGTGATAGGAGTAGAAAGACCCATCTCTCTCCCACTCTCTCCCACTCTCCCACTCAAAACTGGTAGTTTTGAACTGCCAACCTTGCAGATCACAGCCCAACATGTAACCACTAAGCTACCTGTGATCCCTCTTTACTGTCTACTCTTCGGCTAAAAGTTGATCCCTGGAGATGGAGTCCATTCTAAGCTTGAAGGATGTCTAAAAGTCATGATCTCAGGGGGCCCAAGAGTCTCAACCAGACCAATGAGTTTTTCCTTTTTAAAATGTTTATTTAATTTTGTACTGAATTTTTTCTTCCTCAAGCAGGTCTTTCTATTATGATCCTAATCAGAGTGAATGGTACTGATAGCCAGGCATCATCTAGTTTTTCTGATTTCCGAGTACTTAAGACTGTGGTCCATGTGGTCCATTAGTATTTGGACTAATGGTTTCCAAGTTTTTTTATGTCCTTCACTTTGCTTTGCTTTAGTGAGGCAAGGCCAGTTGTTGCCTATTAGCTGCAACTTGAAAGCTTTGAAACCCTGCTTGCCACTCATTATTGAAGTAGGATGGAGAATCATGACTTTGTGAACTGTGTTATGCCAGTTGACCTATTTTGTCCCCCAAGTTTGTGGTCCCCGAGTCTCGTGTGATAGGTAGGTTCATTGTGCCAACCTGATCAATGAACACATGTGGGATTAATTGAAGGACGGAGAGATAAATGGCTTGGTGAGCCTTGCCTTTTGCTCTTTGATGACCAGACCAGTGTGCGGCTCCCTGTGCTTGTTTTCTGCCTCAATTTCACAGCTACATTACCTGTGGGACACCTAACCTGTGGACAGTGTTGCTGTAGTTTGGATTCCTTCAAGACCTGCTTCACCATGCTACTGGAGTCTACATCAGGCTGACTGTTGGTGACCTGCCTTGCTTTTGGTGCCTGTGGCCGGATAGCCTGAATTGCTCTGCAGAGGACTTAGCTGTCTGCTTCCTTGACTTGCGCCCAACAGCCCTTGAGACTTGAAGAACTGCCAGTGTATTAGGTGTCTCATGGAACTAATTTTCCCTGAGCCATGTGTATTGCTCTATAAATTAATTACTTATCTATCTATGTAAATATCTATCTATGTAAATATATATAAAATCATAAGTGTCCTGGTTTTGTTTCTGTAGCAAATCCTAACATATCCAGTGAATCATTCCTTTGAGGTATATGGTTATAGCTAAAAAGTTTTCAGAACTTTGTGCCCTGTATGCTCCTTGAATATATTCATGTTCATATAAATGATGTATAGAAATACCCTCTTGGGTGTACACCCATTCACTTCCTACATCTGTTAAACTTGCATAATTATGTATCTATCTACTCATAGAAGTTGCTTGTTATTACTGTAACTGGTAGATTTTGGAGGGTGTACATTTTGTTGTTGTTCACTTTTGTGTACCTCCCAGAGATTTCCTCTACTACTGGTCACATTGTGCTGCTCCCCCCATCCCCCACCCACCTGTTGTATGTTGCCTTTCCCCTCTCCCTCATCACGAGCCTCTAGTTAGTGTTTTCCCTCCTGTCCTCTCCCATCCTTGGCATCCATCAAAGCATGTTTCTTCCTGTGGGTAAGCCTTTCCTTGACTCTCTATAATAGTGGTTTCCTGTGACAGTTGTCCTTTGGGGACTCTCGCTCAGCATCGTATCCTTCAAGTACATCATGAAATGGAGTAGTGAAGTCTTTATGCACAAGGAGCCAGGAGCCCTGATGATGGAATGGGTAAGTGCTCAGCTGCTGAGCCACACGTCAGCAATGTGAACTCACTAGCCACACTGCAGGAGAAAGTGGTGGCAGTCTGCTTCTGCAAAGATTACAGCCTTGGAGACCCTATGGGGCAGTTAGACTTCATCCTGCAGGGTGGCCATTAATTAGCACTGACTTGAGGGTAGTTGGTTTGGTTTTCTTAATGACAGGATCAACACTATAATAGCTTTGTGTGTTTAGATTGGAGTGCAAAGTAAGTTGAAAGGAAGGCATGAAATTATAGCTTATGGATCCGAAACATAATCATAAGAAAAAGGGCAAATAGAGAAATAAGCAGCAAAATATAGCCTGGATATTTGCAGGTGAAAATCACATGTACTAATGAAAACCAAATCTCTGTCCTGTTCACTGCTACACCCTCAGCACCTTGCAGAGTGAAGATGCGAGGACAACTGGTTCATAAAGGTAGGTAAATGAATGAAAGAAACACAAGGCCAGGTAGGCACACGCACGCGTGCACAAGCGTGTGTGTTTTCTGTCTCTGTCTCAGACACTGAGAGGATTTGTTGAAGGACTGGATATGGAATGTGAAAGAAAGCAAAGAGTTGAGGCATTGGGCCGGAAACACTGGAAAACATGAAGTGAAGACTTGTTAGAAATGAAGAAAATTGTGGGAAAATATTAGTGGAAGAAAATCAAGAAGGATGCTCTACATAGAACCCCCTCCCTCTCCCCTCCATGATGAGTTTGAAGGATATGATGCTGAGTGAAAGGATCCCCAAAGGACAAAAGTAAAATGGGTGAAAGGAAATAGTGGACAGTGTAAGACATGAAAAGATCTTTATAAATTATCAAGGGTTCATGAAGGAGGGAGGGTGGGAAAGCAGGGGGATGAGCTGATACCAAGGGCTCAAGTAGAATGAAAATGCTGTGAAAATGATAATAACAACCTACGTATACATGTGCTTGACACAGAGGATGTATGCCTGGATTGTGATAGGAGCTGTAAGAGTTCCCAATAAAATGATTTTTTTAAAGAAAGAAAATGAAGAGTTTAGTTTGTTTAGCTTAAATTGAAAATGCCTATGAAGACATCTAAGTGATTATCAAGAAAGTCTTTGGAACAATGAGTCCACCGCTCAGAAAAAGGGCAGACTGTAAATCTCAGCAAAGTACACTGGTGGACAGACATCATAACTACTGATGTTGAGCGCGCACACGGGCCATACTGTCCACTTTAAAGGATTGTCTTGGCCTTTGCAAATGTTCAGCTTGATGGGTGCTAAACGTGTGGCACATTTAAGCAATATTGAAAACAATGAAGACATCGTTATAGAAGCAACTGTAATCGATGACAAATTTTGGATTTGGCAATATAATACAGACAGGTAGCTTCAATCAAAACAGTGTTTTTCAAGGGGATTTCCTGGGTCAGTTAAATTCAAGACAGAGAGGTCAGCTTAGAAAGTTATGGTGAAATCCAGGGACAGGAATGGGAGTAGCGATACCGGAAGGTTAGGGGGAAGGTGGGAAGAGGAGGGGAGGAAGGGGGAACCGATCATGATGATTGACACACACACGCACACATGCACGCACACTAGTTACTATTAGGTCATCTCCCATGTATCAGAATAAAAATGTGCTTCAGAGGCTTTTCAATGACTGTTTTAATTGGGGGGGAGGTGGTAAACTCACCAGACCTTTTTCTGAGACCATTCTAGGTAGATTTGAACCACTAACATTTTAGTTAACATTCAAGCACATTCACTATTTGTACCACCCAAAGATGATGGACTCTAGGAATTCCACAGGTTACAGTATTCTATTGTTTCTGAAATAGTGGCAGAAAACTACTTCAGTCTTCCAAGCCACTTTTTAAAAAATTTCAACTGCCTCTTCGGGAAACCATTCAAATTTTTCTTTAAGGACTAAATAATGGTTCAGAGTACAAATGGATGACTCTCATTGCGAAAGGAAATTAAATCTATAGACCCAAACTACAATGTCATCATTCAAATTTGCACTCCTCGTAGACACAACAGGTACAGAACAAACCCTGATGACACAGTTTAAAATTGATAGTAGCAAAACTCTCCTAGCAAATAACACTTCTACACGTCGTTTATCAAAGACATGCAAATGGAAGAGGCATTACTAGCACATGTGCAAGCTAGCAGATAATTCCAACTTACTGTTGACCGGAAACTCTGAGCAGGATGTGAGTCAGCATCTTTTGTGTCTGATGTTCATATGTGAGAGCCAATATGTAAAGTGGGAAAAAAGCTGGGGGAGCTAAACTGATGGAGAACTTCTAGGTGTTCAGTCAGGAAGAAAAGAAGTCACTAGAAAATAAATAACACTGTGCTTTAATGCCGATTCATAGAAGAGTTGATGGCTAAGTGATCTGATCCTCATTTGGCACAGAAAAAAAGAACAAATACTTTTAATCAAACTGCAGTCACTGACCATCTGTCTTTTCCACGTGCAGTATGAGCAGTGAGTACCAGGGTCTGCTTTTCCAGACAGAAACGGATTGGCTACTGAGGAGAAAGGCAGTCATGGGGCTGTTGAAAATGAAGACTAATACAAAACTAGTTCTTCTCAACACAGATTATGGCCAATAGAGACCATTTCTGTGATCTCGGGTAACTAACTTAAGTAATAGGTCTCAGTAATCGATATCTTGGTTTTTAAGCACTAAGTTGTTCTACAAGCTTGACTTTTCCAAGAGTGGACCATCTTCTTGCCAAAAGAAAGGAAGGCCCCAAGAGACCACCACATCAAGAAGGGGGCAAAGATGTTCCAGCGTAAATACATTTGTGGAGTTCCAACCACTGAGGGCGTCCACATGGACAGATAGTAGTGGCTCATGAAACAGACATACCTCCTCAAAGGTAGAACAACCTAAAAGTCTTTCCCTGTCCTTCCTGAAAAATATTAGCTAAAGACCTAAGGTAAATTCCGGTACAGAGAAATGATGGTGCATTTTTATACTATGAGTCTGTGAACAATGAAAGTCTACATCTGATAGACTCAAAGCTTATGAGACCCTGTTTAAATATTACAGAGGCACTCACTAGAGAGTTGAAAATAAACGTAGTACAGTCCCTGTCTTAATGGGATTCTTGGTCTGAGAGACAGCAGAGAGAAAAGCAATTAATTATAAGGATGTGATCATAGCAATTATAGAGGTGTCCATTGGAAACTCTGGGAGAAAGCATAAGAAACCTTCAGAGAAGAGGCTAACATCTTCAAAAGGCAGAAAAAAACTGCACACACCAGAACGGGGGTCATGGAAGATGCTAGGGCCTATAGACATTTGTGAATGACAAAAGTCCAAGTTGCATGTGACACAAGTGAAGGAAAACCAAGCAGGGACAAATCTCACACACTTGATTTGTATGGTCATGGATCTGGGCTGGATAATGGAGAGTCAGTGAGTCAGTGAGATCACATTGAAGCCCAGAAGGTGGTCTGGTCCACATTTCAGAATGGTGGCTCTGAGGACAGAGGGAAGACAGATGACAGGGAGAAACAAAGCTCAAGGCAAGAAACTTGATTGTAAGGTAATTGCGGCTCTCAATCTTCCTAATGCCATGACCCTTTAATACATTTCCTCGTGTTGTGATGACCCCAACTGCAAAATTACTTTTGTGGCTACTTCATAACTATAATTTAGCTACTGTTATGAATCATCATGTAAATATCTAATATGTAAGATTATTTTCATTATTATAACTTGAACATAAACCACAGTGATTAATCACAAAACAATATGTAATTATATATTGTGAAATATTTATGTTTTTTCCAATAGCCTCACGTGACCCCCTGTGAAAGGGTCGTTCGGCCCCTAATAGGGTTGTGACCCACAAGTGGAGAACCGCTCCTCCAGATGGAAGATTAAACACTAGAAAATGACGTTGTGTTTGGTACAGCAAAGAGTCTGAAAACAAAGGCAACCTTCAATGACACAGATTGACACAGCAGCTACAGGAGTGACCTCAAACATTCCAATAAGCCAGAAGAGGGCACGGGGCGGGCGAAGCCTCCTTCGCTGGGTTACAGATTCAACCAGCCCCAGAAGTCAGAGCCAGCTCCCGGCAACTCACAGCGAGAGATGAGAAATCCCAAACTAAGGGAGCGGCAAGGCTGACCAGACTGAGCTAATCGATCCCCCGTGAGATGAGAGGGCTCCGTTGGCTCAAGTTGAATTTTGAGGAGGGAGTTTCCTGATTTGGGTTCAATTCACTGAGGTTGGGAAAAGAGAAGGTTTGTGTGTGTATCTGAGTTCTATAGAGAAATAGAACTAACAGGAGAAAACTGACCCGGTATATATAGAGATTTATTTTTAAGGAAGTAGCTCACATGACCGTGAACTGTGACGGTTATAAAGTCTGGAATTGGTTGGGTAATGGGGTGAGCTGGGCATTCTGGCAAGAGTTGCTGTTACAGTCTTCAGTCTGAAATCTATAGATCGGAGCAGCAGTTTGAAAGCTCTGAAAGAGTATCTATGTTAGAGTCTTGAGACATAATCTCTTCTTCTTTGGAAAAGCTGAATTTTTGTTCTTAAAGCCTTCAACGGCCCACCCACATGACCAAGGACAATCACTGTAACTTAAAAGTTAGCTGTGGGGAAATGCTAATCACATCTATGGAATACCTTTAGAATAACATCTAGTCAGATATTTAGTCAAATAATTCAACACCATAGTTCAGCCAAGATGGCACATAAAATAATTACACAATGTGCAATAATAAACTATTGATATTATCCACAAAATTATTGCTGTCATCCACAAAATTTAGCATATTAGCACAATAAGCATTATCTCCCAATGTCTATGGGCATCTAAGAAAGACTTAGGTAGACGGTTTAGATAGTTCTATCTCAAGGTCTCTGTCTTACCCTGAGTCCTCTAGAGAGAGAAGCAAAACCAATGAATTGTTTATTTGTGTGTGTGTGTGTGTATATATATATATATACATAATTTTATATCAAGGCAATGGTTCACACAGATAGAGAATCCAGGCACATTTCAAGTCCAGGCGTCAGATTTTAGATTGGAGTCTTCTCCTCTCTTACATAACCGTGGGAGCTGAGATGAGCCCAAGAACGGCAGAAAGACAGCAGACTTTTGGATGCAATCTAGATGGCAGACTGCAAGTGACTAGCATCCAGACGCAGCAAAAAAACAAGCAAACTTTTCATCAGTATCCACTCCGAGGTCATTTCCTTTCAGTTGATTAGTTCACAGGTGTGGTAGTTACATGATTGTCGATTTAAGGATTAAGTATGCAGGGCCTGGCCTGTCAATCAGGTCGTAGTCAATGAGGCCTCTGTGTGGGCGTGGCCTTCTCCTGAGGATTCTGGGAAATTCTGGTAGTTCCTCTTTGGAGACGGAAGACCCAGTTTCTCGCTAAGCTTACTCCCTAGGAGCCATGCAGCTGACAAGACACATGGAAGTGCCTTAGTCCCCTGAGCCAGACAAGCCGCATGGATGCACGCAGACCGGAGAAGCCGGAGAAGCCACAGAGAGACTCCTGCCAGTGCTGACATGCTGACAACGCCTCTGGACCCACAGACTTCCTACTCCCCTGGCTTGTGATTGCCCTGCATTCGGCATCATTGCATGTGTTTCGTAATTCTGAAAAGGACTTTACAGACCAATACTGGACATATGGGCTAATACCGGACTTGTGTACTGGATCTGGGCGAGGATGTGGACTTGATCTGGGCTGGGATGTTTTCTTAATATACAATTACCCTTTATATAAAACTCTCATATGCATATGCATATCTCCATGAATTTGTTTGTCTAGTCTACCCAGACGGACGCAATAGGCATAGTCTGAGTAAGGGTGCTGCATTTCACCCCAATCTTCTTTTTTAAAAAATTTATCATTTTATTGGGTGCTCACACATCTCTTTCCATCATACGTAGTTCAATACACAGTTACATACACTGTGCCAAGCACCCCCACTTGCCTGTCCTCATCAACATTCTCCCAACATCTGCCCCTCCACTTGGGCCCTTGATATGGGCCCCCCTTCCTTTCCCCTCCAACCTTTCCCCCCTGCCCCCCAGTCCTCATTACTCTGCAGTCATTATTGTTTAGTCATATCTTACACTGCCCGACATATCTCCCTGCCCACTCCTCCTTACGTCTGCCCTCCAGATGGGAGACAGTCTGCAGATCCCCACAGCTGGCTTCCTCTCTCCACGCCACCCTCCCACCACCCATCCAGCAACTTCACTCCCACCACTGACCCCGAGGGGTCCATCCACCCCGAGTTCCCTTGTTTCCAGTTCCCACCTCCATCAGTGCACCTCCTCCAGTCCAGCTGGAACTGCAGGGCAGAGTTGGGGCTGTGATGGTTGGGGGGAGGAAACCTTCAGGAAATAGAGGAAAGTTTTATGCTTCATTGCTACTTCACTGGCCCATCTCTCCCCCGTGACTCCCCTGTAAGGGGGCTTTGGGTCCCCACCCTGCTCTCCCTCTCATTCTTAACTGATTTAATCCTTGTTCTTTGATGTTTGATGTCTGCTCCCTTCGACCCCTCTCATCACCCTAATCTTCTTACAACCCATTTGACTGCTCATAGCAGATCCAAAAAGGAAAGTACTAGGCTTTAATTGCCAAACTACTGAGAATGTTGGCCCAGTTAAGTTGACACAAAACTATCATATTCTCCCATGAAGTTTCAGTCAAGATGTTTGTTGATCAAGGCTGAAGTTACTTGAAGGGTTGACTGAGATTCAAGGACCATTGTCCAAAGAAGTTAACACACGTTCATGGCAAGTCAGTTCTGGTTGCTGACAGAAAGTCTCAATTCCTTGACAAGTAAACCTATCCATAGACCTGTTTGGATAGGCTCCCTAAAGGGTAGTTGGTGTCCTCCCAATGCTGGTGATAACAAAAAAGTCAGGAGGAAGCCTTGGTGCCCTTAATGACCTAGGCCCTGAAGTCTCCCACATCATCCCCTGGCCTATTGTAATTGCTAGGATGGACTACATCCAGTCCATGCTCAAGACCAAGAGCTCTGGTGTCACTGTGGGTTAGGCATTGAGCTATTAACCACAAGGTGAGCAGTTCAAATCCTTCAGTGGCTCGATAGGAGAACTAGACTGTCTAGTCTGTAAATTTACTGTCTTGGAAACTCTATATATGGTCACTATGGAGAGCAAACTACCTGATGGCAGGGCATACTCAAGAAGACGGGAATGAAGCTCCACGTCTTAAGAGGACAAGTACCCAAACATTTGATGATATATTATTGTGAAATCATCATATCATGGAAGTACATAATGAGTTCAGTTTATGCAGAACTCATGAGATAATCAATTGGCCATACTAATACATACTTACTGATGACTTGAGCAAGAACAAAGCCTGCAGAGTGACAAGGTGAGAAGCAAAGAGAATGAAAGCAGAAAAATAAAGATCAAGGAAGTAGAGTCAGCCTATCTTTGAAAGCTCAGTCACAAAAGGACGTCAACAGAGTTGGCAATTTGGGTGACTTTTTGTGGTTGTTTTGAATACAGGTGGCATGTCAGTATGTTTATAGATAGAGGGGGCAGAACCATCAGGGAAAGAGAAGTCAAAAACATGAATAGATAGGAGGTAATTGACACAGGTCCTAGCAGAATCTCTGGCCAATTGGCTGGAGCTGGATTTGTTTGTAGTTGGTAGATCATTTCAACTTGACCATTTTATAAATCACGGGCATGCTGAAAAAGTGTGAGCACCCCTGCCATATAGTACGTAGTGTTTGCAGACTGGTTTCTTTCATTTAGCAGTATGCATTTAACATTCCTTCATGTCTTCTCTTTTAACAATGACCGTAGTGGCAATTGTTTTGAATAAATTATATTATTTATTAAACACTTGGTATTTAATAATGAGATTGTGGGGGGTGTTCTTCTTTAATTTTTAAAAATAAAGGGCTTCATCTAGTGTTGGGTAAAGAGGAGGGACAGGGAAAAAGAGGAAGGCCTTTGATGAATGCATTGACACGGCGGCTGCAACAAGGGCTTTGTGAGGATGGCACGGACTGGGCGCGTTTTCTTCTGTTGGACATGGAGTCGCTATGAGTTGGAATCAATTCAACAGCCCCTAACAACAACTACAACAACAACAACAACAACAACAACAACATTCATTAAGCAACAACTAGTATAAGTCAAACCTTTCTCTGCTCTTCTGTTTTATTTTTACACCTACATTGTTACAGTTAATCCCTTCGACCACTGTGAGCCAAGTATTATTTCCCCCTCTGAGCAGAGAGAAAGTGCCTGAGAGAGGTATGTAATCTGCTCCAGACACACAACTTGTGTGTGCAGCACCTCTAATTTGCACAGGGTCTTGTCTAGGCAAAGACTGCACTTTCACCACACCTGTCTGAAAGAGGCAACTGCAATGAAGTCTAAGGAGCCTTGGTGGCTCTAGCAGGTAAGCACTGGATTGCTAATCACAAAGTCGGAAGTTCAAGCCCATCTGTTGATCCAAAGGAGAAAGACGAGATTATCTGTTTTCACAAAGATTTACAAATTTTGAAACCCTATGGAGGGTAACTATAATTTGGAATCAACTCTATGCAATGGTTTTCTTTTGTTGTTGCAGTTTAATGTTAAATTTCACTAAACTGACCTCCTGCCAGCTATTGCTTTCAAGGAGGTAAGGCCATATTTTCACTCTCTTGGCTTTTTGGTGACATATCTTAGTCTGTGAGACATTTCTGAATGAGCATTGTTGAAAGTTTTACCAGCGCTCATCATTTCCATAAATGATGCCCAATCTCTTAAGTTTTTAAACTGTACAAGTCAACAATCCATATACTTTAGTGTAAAAAGCTGTCATATATGTGTTTTGTTTGTTTGTTTGCTTGTTTGTTTTGTTTAGGGTTTTTTTTAGCATCACTGCCTCTGGTGGTCGTGGGCGCTACCCAGAGCTACTCCTGAGAGCCACCGCTGGATTTGAATCGCCAAGCCCGCGGGCTGCAGTCCCGCACTCAACCACGTAGGCCACCGGGGTTCAGCCCATATATATGTATATATACTTTTGTTTTCTCCACCGTATCTTAAATTCCATAGCACTGGCTAAATTCATATTATATGCTCCATGGAGATGCTTTTTAATGTTCCTCAATAAAAATGACAGGTGTCTCTAAAGTGGCCCAGTGACATGAATATAAGCCATACATACTCATAGATTGAGTTTGCATCAGATTATAGCTCTAATCTAAGAACAATTAGTTCTTATGACATGGCTCCACTCAACACTTGCCCTTGCAAAGAGAACACTGAAGATATGCGCACTATGGCAAAGAAAGCTAAAGAAATTAGGTGGGACCCAGTTCTCAGAAAGAATAGTGTCCAAAGCCGTGAAACTACCTTCAAACCAGCAGCCGTCTAGGTGAGGTGCCACCTAAGTCTACAAGGAAGAAGCACCAGCCTGTGTCGCCCGAGGACTCTAACTGATAAAATTTGAAAGCATTAGGGCTTAAAACGTGAGCTCCAGGCTTGCAGAAAGCTATGGATGACGGTGAAAGCCTCCGACTCATTTGGAGGGCTCCCGTGTGGAGTGTGCTTCCGGTGAATGCCCTCTGAACAGTGGTTGGGGTGTGAATAACCGTGCTACCAGACAGAGTGCACTGAAAAGTGGACAAACACAGGGTGGTTAGGTTAAAATGTAATACTTGGCCATTTGTTTCCTCCTTCTGGTCCATTTTACATTTATTCTAGCCATTATCATTTCCTACTTTCTCTTCAATTGAGGTTCCCCCCAACCCCCTGTTTCCTTTTGTTGTTGTTGTTGATTCGTTTTTTGCATTTGTATGTTTCTTCAGAGGGCATCAAGGATAAATAAAGGGCTACGGCAGGGGAAGTTGGAAAATATGGGGAGCTAATCATCATAATGAATGTGAGAACAAAGAAAATGCTCTAAAATTGATTGTGTGATGATTGCACAATTGTTTCTAATGGTGTTTAAAATCACTTTATCATTTTTTTACTGGAAACTTTCATAATTTTTCTTTTAAAAATATTTTAATAAATCATTTTAAATAACTTTAAGCACAGTAGAATAGTATTATATGTGAATTATATGTCAATTAAACTGCTAAGCTTGTTTTTTTTTGGGGGGGGGGCATCACTGCTCTCCGGTGGTGGGAGTAGGAGGCCCAGCCCCACTGCTGGAATTGAACCTCCGTCCCAGTGGGCCGCAGTCCCGCGCACAACCACTACGCCACCGAGGCTCAGCCCTAAGCTTGTTTTTTCTAAGAGCTAAATCAATATTCCTTTGATGTTATTCTTTTAGGATGATGCTGTCAGTAAAATCCTTATTTCTTGAAGATTATAAAAAATGAAATAGTGGCTGAGCCCCGGTGGCGTGGTAGTTGTGCAGGGAACTGCGGCCCACTGGGATGGAGGTTCGATTCCAGCTCCACGGAGCAAAGGCTGGGCCTCCTACTCCACCACCTGAGGGCAGTGATGCCCCCCCCAAAAAAGAAATAGTTGTTTCAAGAATATGTTAATGATTCAAAAATGAGTCTTAAGAATTAAGAACACAAAATTAAATAAACTAGCAAAAGTTTTTTCAAAAGTTGTGAGCATGACTGCGGCCATTTTGCTTTTAAGTCAGCCATGTTTACGTTTACTCGGTTTTGCCTTTGTGCTTCACATAGCTTGCCATTGCTTTTCAAATGTATGTTCAGCTCATTCTCTGGGGTTCAATTAGGAGTTTGGAATGTTAACTACCACCTAGATCCTGTGTGAGGCCGACTTGATCCCTTCCTTTCCTGGTTTTCATAGGAGGTCTAATAAGAAGTAGTCATCTGGAAAGTACATGTCCAACTGATTAATTATAAAGTTCCTTTTGTGTGCTCACCACCTCCTCGGATGTTCTTGAGGCCTGTCATGAACCTGGAAAATTATAGCCCCCCCACACACACAGACTATGCGATTGGCATTGTTAGGAAAAAATGGTATAAATGCTACTTGCGAACTGAAACGAGCTGAGCGTCACTGAACAGCCTTTGTTGCTGTCAAATGCCCCGTGAGCCTGGCTTCCCAAAGAAATCGCCTTTTCCTTTCTCTGTTCCACTTGGAACGGTGATCAGTTAGGCTCAGTGAGTCCAGGGCACTGATAACTAGGTTATTCACTATCACACCACACTGCTGCATTTTCTCCAGAGGGATTAATTAATTAATCCTGAAGTTTTATTAATTGCCAATCTTCCCCACCAGATTACAAGATCAACAAGAGTAGGATCCTTGTCTGTTTTATTCCCTGCCAATCATCAGATCATACCTGTAACATTGCCCAGCATAAAGCAGGTAACCAATAAATATCTGTTAGATTAGTAAGTGAGGAGAACACAATCAACTGAAGAAACAGCACTAAAACAAATGTTCATATAAACATAATTTTAAAAGGAATGCATTGGGAAGGTCAAGACAGAATTTAAATTGTGAATTTTAAAAAGAAATACTCTCATGCTTTCTTGAGCGACAATCAACTCGATGGCAGGGGCCTGGTTTTTGGGGGTGCTTGTGGGTTGTGGTCACGTATGGGGCTGCAAATGTTACAATCTCAGACATCCAGTGGCAGTTCTGCCCTGTCCTCTCAGGTCGTTGTAATCAGCATACACACGCGAGCCGTGACTGTGGATTGGCGGGGTGTTTTGACAGGCAGACTCCATTCAGTAGAGCTGCTAGCAAACTCACAGGATCATCAGAACAAGAGTGCTTCTATAACTTTGAAACTGTGCCCAAAGACGCTCCTTGGGATCAGCGTGGCCATTATAAGCCTAGTAATAATTTTTTTTTCTGGAGAATATCTATAGTGGCATCCCGAGGAAAGAATAAAATGCATTCTGCAGGTGGTAGTAGGTGGCCTAGTACTTCCTCAGGGGAAGCAGTCACATGTGAGCCCAAACGGGAGCAGTGATTGGAGGCAGTATATTGCAACCACAAAAACAAGCCCACCGTCCTCAAGTGCGATTCCAACTCACAGAGACCCTAAAACAGAGTAGACCCCCACACCCCCACACACAGGGTTCCCAAGAGTGTGACCCTTTTTGAAAACTGACTGCGGCATCTTTCTCCCACAGAGCAGCTGGCACTTTTGAATCACCCAGCTATTGGTTTGCAGCGGAGTGGCTTTAACAAACACTGTGTGGCCATGGCACCTGTCAGTCCATTCCTGCCAGGAGTACAAAGACACCCTATTTTCCTCTGCCAACCTGAAAATTCATTTCCTGACTCACACGGGAGGCAGAGTAATAGACTGCCAAATGACCAACCAAATTCTTTATTTCTGTCCCTAACATCGATTCAGAACAAACACATTAACATATGTCCTAACAAAGAATAGCAAATCCTGCCCAGGAAAATTATGTATGTTACTATAAATGTATGTTACTATTCAAATGATCTAAAATGACTTTTCTCTAAAATAAGTAAATTGATTGAATTAGCATTTTTAAAATACTATCAACCTAAACTTTCAAAGCCCTGGTGGCGCAGTGGCAAAGTATTTGGCTGCTCATCATGGGGACATCAGTTCAAAGCCATCAGTTGCTCTGCAGGAGGAAGACAAGGCTGGCTCTTCCTGCGGAGAGGGACAGTCTCGGAAAGCCACAGGGGCCATTCTACCCTGTCCTAGACTCTCGATCAGTCAGAATCAACTCGATGGGAGTGATTTTGATTATTGTTTTGTTCCCCCCACCCTGGATGTAAGAAGCGTGATATTGGTACATGAGTAGGCAAACGGGCAATTGGAGTAGACAAATCAAAAATTAGGCCCAAACACATAACAAATCTATGGTACAGTTGGCATCGCAAAGGCAAGAATAAAGTGCCTTTTGCAGGCGGCATTTAGGCAGTTGGAGAGGGTTCTGGGTAAAGAAAGAGCAGTCGGACTCATCGCTTTATTCTCACCGAAAGCAGCTCAAACAGCGCAAAATATTTCAAAGGCAAAGGTGCTATCAAATCAGTTCTGACCGCGGCCCACGGGCGTGGCGGTTCAAATCCATCGGCAGCTCTCCAGGAGCAAGGCTGGGTAGCTCCCACGACCACCAGAGGGCAGTGATGTCCCCAAAACAAACAAACAAACAAATCAATTCTGACTCTAACGACCTTCTGTCCAACAGAAAGAAACATCGTCTCACAGTGGTTACTATGCCCGAGCCCATGGGGCAGCCTCGGTGCCCACGCAGCTCCTCGAGGGCTTCCCTCTTTTTCACGATCCCTCCACTCTACCAAGCACGGCGTCCTTCTCCAAGCACTGAGCTCTGCCAACAACATGTCCAAGACCATCATGAGAGGCAGAAGACCCAGGGGAATCCTCAGCGTTTTGGAGTGCGGGAAGTCTATTTATAATAGAAGAGCTCACATGCTATAAAAGGTCAGCTACATACCAAACAAGTTTTCTGTGTATCTAAAACCTCTTTTTAAATTTACAATTTTTTCATTTTGGTGGCAACAAACAAAATTAAACTTGCATCTACTAAATTTTCTCCATGTAGAGTTCAATCACATTACATCACATCTTCACCCATATTGGCTCACCGCAATTGATTTAGACTGTCTGCTCCCAAAAGTTCTCATCTGTGCTTAAATGAACTGTTGTCAATTTGAATGCTGATAGACATTTCTTTATGAGTGCAATACTCAAGGTCAATCTCCTTTCTTAATTGAGCTAAACAACAATGACATCATAAAATCATTTTGATTGAAGGTTTAAAGGTTATTTCTGAGCAATAGACTCAGGGATCCTCCCAGTCTCGACAGATCTCCTAAGTCTGGTTTCCATATCAACACTGAGTTCTTTTCTATGATTTTCCCCCCTATTGATGCAAAGTCAAAACAAAATGCACAGCCATTGAGTTGATTTGACTCACATATTGGTCCTGAATCAAAATGTTCAGTAATGGCGGCCAGGAACCATACTTTTCTTCTGGTCTCCTGGCGAAGGACATTGGAATCAATTCCTCAATCTCCTTCCTCTGCTGCTTTGGGTGAATAGACATGAACTGTTGTGTCCTGGGTGGCCAATTACAAGCTTTGAAGACCCCCAGATGCTATTAATCAAATTGGGAAGTCAGATAGACACTGAAAACGGTAGGCCACACACGGATAGGCCCTCAGAGCCATGGCCCTCACCCTTCAAACCAAGAAAATACATGTCATGAAGTATTACATTGTATCCAAGCAGTATTAACAAATGCAGCACACGCACACGCACACGCACAACCTTTTGCTTTTTTGCTGTTGTTGCTTAGCTCTGTCGGTAGACATTAGGCTATTAACTGCATGGTAAGCAGTTCAAACCCACCGGGAGAAAGATGAGACTGTCTGGGCCCATAAAGATTGATTGTCTTGAAAATCCTATATAAACCAATAAGAAGATTAAGTGTGGGATGCAGGATAGTCCCGCCTGTCACAGCCCTACTGTAATACAAGGGAGCTGCCCTGGGAAGTGGCCTGCACTGTGGTCTATCCTACAAGAGAGAAATGAAGAAAGAAGTGAGCTGAAAGAGAGAGGAATCTACTCCCCTGAGAAAGAAGAGCCAGGCGCTGAGGGTTACAGAGCCACTGCACTGTGCCTCTCCTAGAGCCAGGGGGAGATTAATGCCAAGACACACAGAGAGGCTAGGCTTGCAGTGGGTGTAAGGAGACAGGCCCTTCCTCCAGAGCCACCAAAAAGAGAAAGGCTTCTCCCTATAGCTGGCACTCTGAACTTGGACCTCTGGCCTCCTAGACCACAAGGGAACTAAAGCTTTCTGTCGTAGCAGCACTAGATAACGAAGACATTGCAAAGACAAAAATTCACTATTTTCCAAAGAGGGATTTCTCCTTTCCCTCATCCCTACTGCCCCTTGGAACCACTAGTAACCATTGGACTTTATATAATTCCTTGACTTTTCATATCAATGAGACTACACAATATTCGTTCTTTTGTGACTGTTACCTAGCTGATTTCAACTCACAGCAATTCCACAGGCCAGGGCAGAACTGCCCCAGAGGGTTTCCGAAGCTGCCCTCTTTCTGTAAGCAGACTGCCATCTCTTTTCTTGTAGAGCTGTTCGTGAGTTTGAACAGTCAACCTTTCAATCAACATCTGACCACTGAGCCAACACCCAAAGGGCTTCTTGCACAATCAAGGGAAAGCAAACCTTCTTGTCTCATTTCCCTTCTCAGGGAACGTTCTCCATCTTTATTGAGCATAATGTTGCCTAATGGTTTTGTTTATGCTTTTAAACATGTTGAAAGACTTCCCTTCTATCCCCATCTTGGTGAGAATTCTTATTAAGAAAGTGTGTTAGACTTTATCAAATGACTTTTCTGCACCTATTGAGATAAGGTTCTTATTTTCTTGCTTTATATATTTTATTGATGATTTTATTGCTTTATTAATCAATGCTTTTCTATTGTTGAATCATCCTTGCATTTCTGGAATATATACTGCTTGGTTACAGTGTCTACATCTTTCAGTATTTGAGGGATTCTGTTCACTAGTCTTTTACTGAGATGTATTGGTTAGTATTTTTCCCCCTTATTTCTTTACCTGGCTTTGGTATCAGAGAAATATTGTCCTTGTAAAATGAGTGAGACAGTATGCCTTCATTGTCAATATTTTGGTTAAGTTTGAGCAGGACTGGTTTCAATTCTTCTCTGAATGTTTGGTAAATTCCCCAGTGTAGTGGCCAGGGGCTTTCTGGTACTGTTGAAAGGTGGGTTACAGATTCAATCTCTTCTCTTGTTTTGGTTTTGCTGACATTTTTTACCTTTTTCTGTGCTAGTTTAGAGATGTCTTTAGGAATATGACAATTTCATCTACATTTTTATATTTGGTAGAGTAATTTTCATAATAACTAGGATCCTTTTTCATTTTGTTGGATGTGTTGTAATACATCCAATTTCATTTCTTATTTTGGCTAGTTGCATACCCTCTTTTTTCTTTGTTAAGCGAAAGACTTAGCAGGTTTTTCAAGGTTTTTTTTGGACTTAGCATTTTTATGAACATTTACGGAGAACCAATATTTTGTTTAGTTGGTTCTCTCAGCTGTACGTTATTCTATGCTCTAGTTCATTTAGTTCTTCATTAGTCTTTGCTATGTATTTTCTTCTGGCACCTTTTGAAGAGTTTGCTCTTCTCCTTCTGGTTTCTCAAGCTGTAGAGTTAGACTGTTCGAGATTTTTCTTCTTTTTTGACATAGTCATTTATTGTTATAAATTCTTTCTGGTGACTCCCTTCACTGTATCCCTTGGTTTTGGCTTGGTGTGTTTTCATATAAATTTAACTTCAAGTATTTTTTAAAATTTCACTTCTGATATTTTTCCTGAGTCCACTGGTTGCATATAGTTTATTTTTTAGTTTTCATATATTTATGTGTTTTCTGTTTTCCTGATATTATTAATTCTTAGTTATTACTGCTTTGTGGCCATAGAAGATACTCTGCATCATTTTAATATTTTAAAACCCGTCACAGCTTGTTCTTGTGGTCTAGTATATAGGCAATCCTAGAGTGTCCCATGTGAGCTAAAAGAAAACATATAGAATAGGGGCTTTTAAAAGTCCATGGAAAAAAACATCATATTTTAATTCCATTTTTCCACAAACATTTTGAAGCTCCCTTATAATGTTCTGATGCTGAGTTGAACACTCTTCATATGTCTATTAAATCTAATTTAATCATGGTGTTGTTCAAATTCCCTTAACTTTTTTCCTGAAAGTTCTTCCCAGCATTGCCTAGAGTGTACTGAAGTCTCCTACTGTTGTGGTGGAATTGCCTATTGCTCCTTCCAGTTCTGTAAGTATTTGTTTTATACATTGCAGTGCCTTGATGTTCGTTTGGCATACAGGTTCTGATGATTATTATATTTCCCTAATGGATTATCCCTTTTATCCATATATAATGTTTCTTCTATCTAGTAGACTTTTGCTTAAAGTTCATTCTGTCTGATAACAGTATGGCCATTTGCTTTTTGATTATCATTTGCATCACATATGCATTTTCATCCTTTTACTGTCAGTCTGTTTAGGTCCTTGGGTCTAAGATATGTCTGTTGTAGATAACATACAGATGGGTTTTGCTTTCTTATTCATTCTGCCACTATCTTCCTTTTGCATAGGGAGTTCGGTTTATTTTAATTCAAATAATTGCCAATAAAAAAAAGCTTCTGCCATTTTGTTACCTCTTTTTCTGGGTGGTGGTGGGGATGTCATCTTATATAACCCTAGTGGTGCAGTGGGTTAAATGTTGGGCTGCTGTTTCAATGGTAGGTCGTTCAAACCCACCAACCACTCTGCAGAAAAAAGGTCAGTTTTCTTGCATAAAAATTCACAGCTTCAGAAAGACAATGAGGGCAGTTCTACTCTTTCGGGAAGAATAATAGAAAGAAAAACTTCATACACAGTCAGTTACTTCTTCCTCTTTCCTTTCATAGATTGTCATTTTAATTTTTGGAGCTGATTTCTAAGGGTCTATCTCTAATTTGTTAGATTTTTTTTTCTGTCATTGCTGTGTGGGTATTAAGAAATGATTATGTTTACAGTGTCATCTTGGCTTAGGCTGGAAAAGACCTTCTCAATGTTTTAAAAAAGAAAGCATGTCACTTTGAGGACTAAAGTACCCCTGAAACAAGCCATGGTCTTTTCAATCACCTCATATCCCTGTAACAACTGGACAATTAAAAGAGAAATACAGAGGGAAAATTGATGTACTGAAACTGTGGTGTTAGCAGAGAATATTGGATAACCATAAGCTTCCAGAAGAACAAACAGTTCTTACAGAAACACAACCAGGAGGCTCCTTAAAGGCAGAGATTGCAAAAATTTAGCTCACTTACAGTGGTCATGTCATCATGGTTGATAAAGTGGAGGGTCAGCAAAGCAAGGGAGCCTTTACTGAAATGGATTACTAGTGGCAGCAACAATGGACTTAACCATGCCATTGTTGTCAGGTGCTGATGACTTGTCTCCAAACTCATAGTGACCCTATGTACAACAGAAGAAGACACGCCCACACCGAACCCTCAATCGTTATGTTTGAGCCCATTGTTGCAGGCACTATGTGCCAATCTGTGATCCACTGAATCACTGTGACACAAAGATCCAATTTAAAGGTCACCAACAACTAGTACCTAATTCCAAAGGGAAGTTATTTCTCTCCATTGTCTTTATATATGTACATCTAGAACATTGTTCAGAGCACTCAATATAACAAATGAAAAAGCTAGCAGGTACACCGAATATAGTTAAACAGAGAACCAGACCTTAAGTAGAACTAAATTTGCATACATATGATAATCGTGGCTACAGATTGAATTAATTTTAAGAAGCCTAGAATGAAAAGCTAGGGGAGATCTGGTAGAACAGTGAGCTAAACATTGAACTGCTAACACAAGGTTAGTGGTTTGAAGTCACCAGCTGCTCCCTGGGAAAAAGATGAGGCTGTCTTTCCATAGAGGTTTTAAGTCTTGGAAATATAAAGGGAGAGGTCTGCTCTATTTTATGGGATCACTGTGTCAGAATAGGCCCTACAACTGTGAATTTTTAGTTTAGAGGGAAAAAAGCTAACAATATAAAAACAACAGTAATTTGATTATAAAAAGGTACCACAAAAATGGAAGATTTCTTAAATGGGTGGGGTGGAAATGGGTGAAAGGAGTGAGAGGTAAGATTAGTATGCTTTCAGTCCAGGGGCTGAGACTGTCAACAAGGCACAATTCCTGGATTAACATTTGACTAACAGACAATGAGCACTCATGTCCCATGGCCTACAGGATCCCCTCCTCTTAGAGTCAATGCAGGGGAGATGTCCTAGGGACACCCCTCTATGATTCAGACTGCAGACACCCCACTCCTCTTGGCTGGGAAGAGATCTAGAAGTAGGTTTGACCAGGTGCCATCTGGTGCTCCTGCAAGTGCAAGAGACAGAGGCAGTTACTGTGCACCCAGAACAGAGAGAAGGTTTCCCCAATAAGAAGACACTGGGAAAGCTGTCCTGTGAGGCCTCATCTCCAGTCTCCAGAGATGTTTGGGGCCCCACACCGTTACTGGGCAGTCTGGATTGGAGGTACAGTGGCCATGCAGCAGATCACCTTCCAATAGACCACCCCTTGACTCCCATCAGAACTTCAGAGAACAAAGAAATGAGACAAAGAAATGGACAGCGTCCATGTTAGACGTTAACTTGCATGTCTGTGGTAGGATTCTACGGGCCTTCTGTCTGTGCAGCACTTGCTTAGTATCTCGAGACTTACTTAGTGAAGGTAACCAGGGCTACCTCCAGCAGGGGTGATCGTCTGTTTGCTGGGAGGAGAGACTGCCACCAGCCACCTCTTCATGACACAGTCCAATCCAGTTGAACAGTCCAAAGAGCTGTGTCTTCCTGATCTTGGGGAGGATTTGATCTGCATTCTTTATACCATAGATGTCACGCACTACACATCGTCCCGACCCACGGGTAGAGAAGCAGCATTTCTTTCTCCTAACACAGCATATGCACCCCACGGTGTGTCATCAGAACATCTATCACTCGTGGCTTGGGGGTACATTATGCATCTATTGATCTTTTTTCTTTTTCTTACTTGAAAACACTTGATTCACCATCTTTTGATTCTTATATCCTCCTTTTTGTGTAAGAGTGAAAAGGAATTTCGATAAAAGCACATCTGTGCTGAAGTCATTTTCTGCTGTGTAGACAGACAAATAAAATGTGCATCAATTTTAAAAGCAAAGGGTTCTTCTCTCCAGGCATTTGAAGTATCTCACGGAACACGGGCACAAGAAGATCAGGCCAATACTCTCGGGGATGGGGACAGCTCGGCTTGCCTGTGACTGGAAGTCTGCTGCCTTGGTTGTTTCTTGAGCTTCTTCGACTTCGGAGTGCTGCGTTCTCGATCCGCCCAGTGTTTGCTGCAGTTCATGGGACACAGGGACAAGAAATGACCTCCGCCTCCATTCCAGCTTCACGGCAGTACTTTCTTTTAAAAATCATTTTATTGAGGGCTCATATAACTCTTATCACAATCCACACATACATCCATAGCATTCAAAGCACAATTTGTACATTTGCTGCCCTCATCATTTTAAAAACATTTGCTTTCCACTTGAGTCCTTGATTTCAGCTCCTTTTCCCCTTCCCTCTCCACTCCCTGCTCCCTCGTGAACCCTTGGTAATTTGTAATTTATTATTATTTTGTCTTATCTTATACTGTCTGGCTTTTCCCTTCACCTATTTTTCTGTTGTCCATCCCCCAGGGAGGAGGCTACATGTAGATCTTTGTAATCAGTTCTCCCTTTCTACACCACCTTCCCTCCACCCTCCCAGTATCGCCACTCTCAATACTGGTTCTGAAGGATTCATCTGTCCTGGATTCCCTGTGTTTCCAGTTCCTATCTGTACCAGTGTACATCCTCTGGTCTAGCCAGATTTGCAAGGTAGAATTTGGATCATAATAGTGGCGGGGAGGAAGCATTTAGGAACTAGAGGAAAGTTCTATATTTCATCATTGCTACAGTACACCCTGACTGGCTCATCTCCTCTCAGCATCTCTTCTGTAAGGGGATGTCCAGTTGCCTACAGATGGGTCTTAGGTCCTCAATTTGCATTCCCCCTCATTCACAATGATATGATTTTTGGGGTTTTTTTGTTGCCTGATTCCTGATACCTGTTGAAGGGTCAACACCTCTTGATCATATAGGCTAGTGTACTTTTTCCACATGGGCTTTGTTGCTTCGCTAGATGAGCACATGTTTACCTTCAAGCCTTTAAGACCCCCAATACTCTATATCTTTTGATAGCCAGGCACCATCAGCTTTATTCACCACATTTGCTTATGTACTCTTTTGTCTTCAGTGATCGTGTCCAGAAGGTGAGCATCATGAACTGCCAGCTTAATAAAACAAAGTATTCTTACATTGAGGGAGTACTTGATTGGAGACCCAATGTCCATCTGCTGCCTTAAGACTAAACCTATAAATATATGTACATAAATATTTCCCCATCCTCATATATAAATATATTTACATATGTACATGCCTTTATTTAGACCTCTAAAATTCCCCTTGCCTCCTAGTTCTTTCCTCTTTTTCCTTTTACTTTCTTCTTGTCCCACTATCATACTCAGCCTTCATTTGGGTTTCAGATATCCCTCTAGGTTACATTACCCTACCAAGCCTCCTACACCCTCCTCACCACCAATTTTGGATCACTTTTTGTTCCCTTATTCCTAAGTTTATTAACACCATTTCCTTTTCCCCACCCCCTCTCCCATGTCCTATTGGAATAGTCAGTCCCCTTGTTTTCTCCTTCAGATTGTTTATCCAGCCTGTCTTATTTAGATAAACCTGCAGAAATAATAACTTGTACAAAAACAAGACAGAGCAAAACAAAGCAACAAAAGAAAACACAACAACAACAACAAAAATATCAATGACAAAAAAAAAGCCTGTAAATAGTTTAAGGACTGTTTGCTGGCCCTTAGGAGGAGTCTGATGGGGTGCCACGCTCTGGTCCCAAAGTCTATTTTTGGTACTCCCTCGGGACTTCCTTGCTCTGCTCCTCCTGTTGTTCTGCTGCACACCCTTAGCGTTTTGCTGCGGCATGGTGGGTCAGATCGGGGGCAATTCCCACATTGTGTCTCTAGTGTTATGCCCTGCAGGGCTTGGGTCAGTGAGGGATGTCGTGTCTGTATCGGGGCCGGCCATATGCCCTTCTCTGTGGATTGGCTGCTCTGAGCAGGGAGGTCATCCTCATGACTTGGTGGGCCAGGATGCATCAGCACTTTCTTTAACCTGTTACTTCCCAACATACATTGTAGTGGGCTATTTCCCACCTGCAGGAATGCAGTGATCAATATCTAAATAGCCTTAGGAGGATAAGGGTACCATCCTTCAAGTGACCCATCTTGGTGACCACTACCAGATTGAGTCATCCATGTCAACATTCTTGTGACCTTGTTCATCTGAGGGCAATGGAGGAGTAGAAGACCCATCACCCGTCATGAGATCATGTCACTGGCTGAGTTGCTTAGGCTGTAAATGTATTATCTTGGTCACACTGAAATATGCTTGTATATCCACATATATGCCAGAGATGTCTGGTAGGTTAAACATTGACTGGCTAACTGCAAGGTCAGCAGTAAGAACCCACTAGCCACTTGGCAATAGAAAGATGAGGTCATCTGCTCCCATTAAGACTTATGTCCTTGGAGACACTATGAGAGCAGTTCTACTTTGTCCTATCAGGCCACAGGGAGACAGAATAAGTGGGCTTGGTTTGGGGCTTGGGGGGGAGGGGAGGAGGCTGGTCTCAACATCTACATGTCACCCAGGACTGTGTGTGCCCACTGCAATCAGACACTGCCAAAATCCTGACTAGCAACCAGAGACCAGTTTTTGTTTTGTTTTCTTTTTTAAATTTGGCGTCCATGGACAGGACCAGTTCTCCATATCGCATATATGCATATTGCATGGCTTAGGTTCAAAGACAGGAGTCACAAGACTCCTGTTAGAGTATAACATCTTTGACTTACATTTTCACCCAGAAAGTGACTTAGCTTTGCATCTGGGATGAAGCTCCATATTTGATCCAGCAATGGTCTCTAATGAGCAATCATGGCAACTCTTTAGGCACAGGAGTGAGAATTCCGTGTCCCATTTTAAGTGCGGCTTTACCACGAACATCAACAAGAATGATGAAAGAGTCTCTTTTCTCGATCCCACACTGCTCCTGAAGTCTTGTGCACACACAGGGGAAGCTCTGGATAAGCCAGTCAGGGTTCTGACACTCACCTAATCATACAGTTAGACTCATCACAATAGTCCTTCAGTCTATAACGATGTAACAGGAATTTGCTGCTGTGGTAGCCTGCACAGCCATCACCACTGGAGAGTTCAGCTTACTGGGCTGAACACCCCTGTGCTGTCTCAGTCAAGAGATGGCTGTCCTTGGGGCAAATGGCTGGAGTAGCCCAATGGACCGCGTCAATGTTGTGTTCTGCAGATCCATCTGTGAACTAAGTCACCCCTGCGGCTTAAACCTCATTGAACTAGGGCCCCAAGTTTTCCAAGAGAGGGAATAGAAGCCTTCCCAAGTGATAATTCAGTCCCTTCCAGCAAAGCCTACCATTAGTTTAGTGTGTCAGTCCAGGTAGACTAGAGAAACAAATCCAGGGAGGCACGCATATGTGTATAAGAAAGAGCTTTATTTACAAGAGCAACTGGATATTGAGAAAACATCCAGCCCAGTGTAGATCAAGTCCATAAATCTGACATCAGTCCATACATGTGATATTCATCTATGAGGTCCTCTTCAGACCCACAGAACATATGCAATGATGTCAAATGCAGGAAGATCACAGGTCGGTGGGAGGAAGGTCTTGTGCATCCAGAGGTGCTGTGAGCATCTCAGCACTGCAGGGGGCTCCACATGGCTCCTTCAGCACCAGAGCTCTGATTGTGTCAGCGTAGCTCCCTCAGACTCACCATCAATAATGTCTCACAGGGAGTGAGTGTGTCTCGCCTCCAGTGAGCTATTTATCTTCATTGCTCCTCTAGGTGAGGTCATCAAGCAGCAACCTGATTTGTTTCTCTGCTCCACCTCTTCACTCTTAAGTCTCAAATTGACAACATATTGTGTAACTACCACATTTATAAAGCCAGCAGACTCCCTGGGTCCTGGTTGAGCCACTTTCACTTAACGAGGACTGTCTGTTGAGGCTCTCCTGCTTTGTTAGTGGGGTTTGAAAGTATCCATTGAAGGATGAGAATCTCTGGCCTGAGTCACACAGGGCACCTTGGTGGTGGTGGTGTCAGTTTCCAAGAAGGCGGAATTTCAACCCAAGAATTGTCTCTCAAAAAGAAGGCATCGTGGCCACCTGGGGGAATATGCATGCCCCAATCCAAGAGGTAGGTGCACTCTCATGGTAGTTTCTTGTCACAGACTCCAGCTGGCCTGGGTAGGAGCTGCTGAAACCTGAAGCTCCATCGAGATGGCAGGGTACACAGGGCCCACATGTGCCACACCACATGTCATGAACCCCAGAGTCTCCTGTTAGCAAGGGCCCCATTCAAAGATGCCTCCCTCACAAGTAGCTTTGAATTGGGGCTGGGGCCAGGCTGGAAGAATGCTCAGAGATAGCAAATGTCTAGAGTAACCAAACATACACTGATTGAGTCTTTTCCTTCACCCAAAATTAGGGTGAGAAATAAATCTACTTGTACTATCTGTCTAAATCTGCTTAAGGTAAATTAAACCAAGTCAACTATAAACTACAGGTCCATTATCATTATAATCTCAAAGCTATACTTAGTCTGGAATTACTCTTTCATTTGGAGCTCTTATTAAAATGTCATACTGCAACTCCCTTAAATAATAATAATAAAATCCCTAGGATCTGACATTAGGCTTCCTTTGTTGCTACTTATAATAATTAAGTCCTGTGCTTATCGTACAGTTTCCACTTAATTACTACATTTTAAGGGCTTCATAGGATTTTCTTATTAGATTTTAATTCGACTGGCTCAGAAAGCTGTTACAATCATTTTCCCGATGAAGATGAGGGGAAAAAGTTGAATAATTGACTTAAAGCCATAAAACCATAGAGTAAGAGTGTCAATCAGCAAAAGCATTGGCCTCTGATCTAGAGGCTCAACCCTAGCTTCAGACCAGTCATCTTTAGGGTGAGCTATGTAACTTTGTCAGTCAGCTTCATCAAACATTCAATGTGAGTCTTGTTCTACTGCATGACGACTTCCTCATCAAAAACACCTCAGATCTTGTTACAGCCTCTTTTGGAATGCTGGATCCAATAAAATGCTTTCAACTCAGCAACAGAAACAAGCTCTGAAACACTGTAACAATTTGTCATCAAGCTATAAACAGTTCCACTGAGACTTCCTCCTCGTTTCTCTCATATGCCTGTGTAATCAGGAAAAAATTACAAAAATGCTTGACTTTTCTCATGGAAAAGTGGATTTAAAACGTAATAGAAGTTTTCCAAGAATCTTTTCAAAGTCCCTCTGTAATTTGCATGATTCACAACCCAATATTTATTAAGTACCCATTCTGTTCCAGGAACTGTGAATATAAAAATGAAACAGATGCGCTACAAAGACATATAACAAATCTCTACCCATCTCATTGTAAATGAAGACTTGTGTCACCAGAAAAATAGTATCAGTAATGGCTGCAAATTACCACCATGCGAATTCAATATTCGATCTTCCCACCTTTCTCCTTTAAAAACATAGGCACATCGTGTGTGTGTGTGTGTGTGTGCGCGCGCAGAAAGGAAACAGGGCTCTTTGATCGAGTTACGTTCAAGTATGGCCTATAGCTGAACATGATGTGATGCCTGGGGAGCAAGAAAACGCCCAAGGAGAAGGAGGTTCATGCCCAATGAGCGCAGGAATGAAGCTCAAGGAGCTCTACTGGCCTTGAGGAGATCATCTAAACAACGAGAAAAAAGCGACGGTGCCTAGTGAAGAATGTACGTGCGTAAAGCACTTTTCAGAGAAGACCAGCTAACATATGTCAAGGACATGTCTACTTCAAGATAAAGAGAATACAGCACCAACATACATATGCACATTTATGTTTATTGAAGCAATTTCAATAATAAAAAACATGGAAACAACCCTAAAAACCTATTATAGAGAAATGGATACACGGGCTGAGCCTTGGTGGCGTAGTGGTTGTGCGCGGGACTGCGGCCCACTGGGTTGGAGGTTCAAATCCAGCAGCAAGGCTGGGCCTCCTACTCCCACCACCAGAGGGCAGTGATGCCCCCCCAAAAAAAGAAATGGATACACAAACGTGTAGCCATCCAATGGAATACAATGCATCAATAAGAAATAATGACAACTCTCTTAGCACGTTAAGACATGGATAACACTAGAGAACATTATGCTTAGCAAACTTAGTTGATCCTACGAAGATAAATATATAATAATGCCATCATGGAAAGTAAACATGGTTCACACACCAAAAGACAAGACTCTGATGACTACGAGGAGGCCAGGGATGGGGGTGGGCTTAAGGAGAAGGAGGAATTGGAATTGAGGAAGGATGGGGGCAGGAGAATGAAAGAGAACTATATATGTGGAGGGGTTAACAGGATATTGTTGTTGATTACATTCCTCGAGATGGTCTATGTAAATATATACAGTGTGCTTCTTTAAAAGCATCCTACATAGTGGTCTGGGTGGCTACAAAAAAGGGGAGGAAATGGAAATGAACTCAGAGTGTTTAACAAGTTCAATTCTAACAAAATAAATAAATGAGTGTTAGGGAAATGACTGATTTAAAAATAGTGCCATGTTGTTTGTGCTAAAAGGATTGAGTGAAGAGTTGTTGGGGAGCTGACTGTTTCTATGGTCTCAAAATTTTATCCTACATAATATTAATTACAAAACAGAACCCATGCTCAAGCTCTCCTCACCACAGTGGGGCAACCCGAGAATATGTCAGTATGTGCCTCTTCCTGCAATGCATAATTGATATGGCTTTCTTGCTAAAACTGTTGTTTCAAACTAATGAGAAATAAGTAGACAAATTCTTAACATAGGACATCTACTAGACAACTTGTCTGGCTTCTTAAGAAAAAAAACTAAGCGTCATTAAAAAATTCAAAACAACAATAATAAGATGTGATTTTGTGCTTATTAGAAGATGAAGATATAATTTTCCCTAGTTTGTCCACAAAATACAACTAAATACTCCTTACATTTATATAGAAAACAAACATCAGAAGTTTCAAAACCGGGGAGAAGACAGTTAGTTACCTTGGGACTCCAAGAACAGCACAGTCGTGAATTCTGTGTTCTTTTTGCTTCATCTATCCCAGAGCAGCAAGAAGCTGGCTACCTGGAAACACCATATGCCACAGGCAGAAAAGGCCACTCTTTCTTCCACCCACCCACTCCACAGGGATCAGAAAGCCATGTGGGGAGCAGCAACAAGGCACTCCTACTTCTCCCTGGCAGATAGGGACCAAGGGAAGACAAATAGGGAAGTCAGAACTCCCATTCTGCCCGGCCATTGTGTGGATCCCCCTTCCTTTGCGTATCAGTGGAAGTCAAGTTGAAAATCCAAACATTTACCCCTGTCTAGCAGTAACACAGGAACCCTCCAATCTCTTTGCTGGATCAGTGTCCGAAATAATAAGCTCAACTAGAAGACTTAAAAAAGATCTAGTCTCCTAATAGTTAAAATACCCATGGTTCAACTAAGAATCCCTCAATCTCCAAAAATCTCAAGCTAAATGATGAAAAAAAAAATCACCAGATTTCATCACTAACATCCAGTGGGTGTAAGAATTAAAAAAAATAAAGAACTAGAGGAAAGAGGGGAAGAGGAGCTAATGCTGGAGGGGTTCAAGTAGATAATATAGATGAATGTAGCAACATGTATATAAATATGCTTAATACAAATGATGTATTAAATGATGTATTAAATGATGTACTAAATGTATGAGCCCCCAATAAAATCTATATTAAAAAAAAAGAATTACCTGTGGTGTAATGACCTACCCTAGTGACCTTTGTTCTTGATTGTTGGTGCTTTTGCATTGGCTTGTTGAGAAACCACCTTGAGCCTGGCTCTAGCTGAGGAAAAAACCTCAGTAATTGAAGAGACCTAGGCTGACTGGCATCTTCTAATTAACTAAGAATTGGTTGAGCGCTAAGATTTCTGAAAGGGTTAGTTAGGCTTTGATTGCGTAGACTTGGGTGATGGGTACAGTGTGTATCAACTTAGGTAGGTCACGGTTCTCAGGAGTTTGACAGTTAAGATGTAGTCCTCTTCATGAGCTCTCATATAATGTAATCATCTTCAGGATGCAATCTGCTATTAACAGCCAATCAAGTGAAAGGGAGTCTCCCCCAGGGTCGTGGCCTGCTTCCAATGAATGTGGATGCTCCTGGAAAGCTCATTTACGGAGTCTAGATCTTGCATCCGACTCATCAGCAGACCTGGTCCTGGTCTTTGACCTTGAGCCAGCAGCTGCTGTTATTCCAGGCTAACCTTGGGTTCTTTTGCTCTGCAACCAAAAGCCTCCCACTTGGCCTGCTGATCTAGCATTTGCCGGACCCTACAGTTATGTAAGTCCAGAGAAACCTGATAACTGACGCACAAACTTGCCATTTTCTTCAGATAAATCTCTCTAAATAGTTATATATGTAGGCTTCACAGGTTTTGCTTCTCCAGAAAACCCAGCCTAACCCAGGTGTTCACTGACAAGAGAGTACAATGGAGGTCTAGGGTGGGGTGAGGGCTCGTCGTGGTGTATCCAACCACTCAGATCTGGTTTAAGAGCAGTAACAATCTTGAACCAGTACCACTGAAGAAGAGCTGTAGCACGGATGGAAACTTGGCCTAGCAGATCCTCATGTGTTGAGGTTGACAGTTTTTGTTCTCTTGGCTCATCTTTGAGATTGTCTCAACTTTGCTTAAAACATTTGATCCATTTAAAAATGGCAGTTTATGGTGGTGGGGAGGGGGGAGTATTCCTGAAAACTTGTTGCAAAACTTCAAAGACTTGGGAAGATACTCACTTAAGTTTTATTAAAAGTTTGATGGTAGTCCTAACCTCAAAATTGGATCTGCTTCTCGTTTTGTGGTGGTTAAGACACCCTAATGAAAGAATTTGTCAATAGCCATCCACTTATTGCAGAAATATGTTTCTATACATTATGTTTGAAATAAACCTATGCATGTATGAACTAAAACCCTAGAAGCAAATGTATTTTTACTTACCCTTGCATGTGTAAAACACTTCTAAATGGGGGAAAGTAAATAGAGTAAGGCTTCTACACTTCACTTAAACTAGTAAAACAATGACACCAGTAGACTGTGATAAGTTATGGACATATAATTAAATAACACACGCTACTACTAATAAAACGAGGCAGTGAGTTACTCAAAAATACAATAAACAACAACGAGATGCCACTTTTCCCTCATTGAAGACAGTCATAAAAATTTTTTTTAAAAAAAAGTCCACACGACAGCAAAGCTCTGGAGAACCTGGACTCTGGTCCTTTGCAGGCAGAAGAAGAAAACGGCCCTGCCCTGGGGGAAACTGTGGGGGTTGCTCAAGTTGTTGAACACAGAAGAGCAAGTGGCTGAGCAAGAGCAAGCCTGGGTATCTTTCCAGAAGATTTCTTCTAGCACCCAATGGTCTTTTAGCTGAGCACAGGTCATTTTAGTAGCATGTTGGTTTCTATGTGGGTTTTTTTTCATATTCTTCCTGCTTAACGGCCTTTATATTGACCCTCTTAACAGTTCTCAAAGATTTCTCACTCTCTCTTTAAAAATTTGTATTTCTGATGTGTATATTTCAGTATTTATTTACTAGCCTTCCTTTTCTATTTTGAGAATTCCCTTATATAATACTGACAGAGCTGGTTTGGTAAAGGCGAGTTCCCAGAATGTCTGTTTATTTGAGAATATCTTTATTTTGAATGATAGGTTGGCTGGATAAAGAATTTGTAGTTAGCATCTGCTTTCCTCCAATAGTTGACATATGTCACTATGCTATATTATGGCCTCCAAGGTTTATGGTGAGAAACGCATACTAATTTTTATTGTGGCCCCTTGATAGATGCTTGCTTTTTTTCTTTGGTTTTTAATAATATAGTGCTTTTTGTGCCTTTTCTCAGACTTCTCTCCTTTCCTTTGGTTTTTAATAACGTCATCATTATGTTTCATAGGGTAGACTCCTTTGCTTTCTTGAAACATTCTATGGAAAATTCTGTCTATGGCATTATTACTATCACAGTTCTCTTGAAGCCCAAAATTCTACTGTTCGATTTTATAATTGCCTCTCAAACGTCCATTGGGCTTTAGCCACTTTTCTTTGTTCTTTTCTCTTCTTACTCCTGAAGCTTAATAGCTTCAATTATGCTGTCTTCCAACTCATCTTTCTGATTTCTGTGTGTTAGAATCTGTTGTTGAATGTTTCTCTCTCATGTTCTCATTCAACAGTTTTATTGGTATTTCAGGATCACTCTCTCGTGTTCTCCTGTCTAATGCTTTCGGTCTCCTTGTTGAGTTTCGTAGTTTGTATCTCATTGTTTCCTGACCTCCAGTAGTTTGTTTTCTATGTGGTCTTTTGCATCATTTAAACATAGTGAACACTAGTATATTCACTCTTGACTTAGCTGCCTGTCTTTTCTTCCTTGATGTCTTCTAGTTTTTCTATTATCCTATTATTCACAGGAAAAAATTCTGCTTCATGTATTCCTTTGGATTTTTCTTATGATTTTGTGATTTCTTATGATTTATTTCTGTTGCTTAACATGGATTATTTCAATATCCTATTGTGATATCCTTGAATTCAGAATTTTCTGTGTTTCAATCATTTTTCTTAGATTACCCCAACTACTTTTTCCTAAGTTGTCACACTGGTGTGTACTCTGGCCCTTTGTTCTTTCATTACAAAGTCATCAGTACTGAGGATTTCTCTGTTACAGCCATATTCTAGCATATCACCACAGGTTTTAAAAAGTTTCATGTCTAAGGATCCTCTGCTTTGTGTGGATTGGGCTGTCCTTCTCATGTGGCTGTCCTCCCGAGTCTTCCTGACTCTCCTTGGCAGGATCAGCATGGGATTTTCCCACTGGCTGCAGGAGGAAGAACTTGACTGCAGTGGTGGCACTTGGCTTTCCTGAGATGTGTGGCAAGGCTCTATGTCCTTCCCTGATGGGTGACCATGAGCAGGCCTCCTCCTGGTGGATAACTGTATTTCTCTCACCCTGACTGATGGGTGGGTCTCACAGCTCTTCTGTGGCCCTTTGCCCTAGTTCTCTGACCTCAGGTCCTCGTGAGGTTCAATAGCACTCACCGCCACTCAGTTTCCCAAGGCCTCTTCCCCAAAGTGTGGCTTGTGAGTTCCCATAACCAAACTCCACCACTTTCATTGACCTGCACTCTCCTTGGTTTGAACGTCTCCTACCATCTTTGTTTAGCAAAATGGTCACAATGGGTTAAGGAAGTCTTTCTGCAAACATCTTTCCCATTTCAGGACTTACCTCTTCCGCCCAGCACTCCAACTACCATCTGGCGCTCTGAGGTCTCCGTCTGTACTCACTGAATTCAGTATTCAGTGGGTTAATTGCCTGAGGACCCATGGGAGTGACTACTCTGTCATCTTGCTCTGTCTCTCTCTGGATTTTCAAAAGATGGTTTGAAGATCTAAGCTCCCGCTCATAGTCAATGGCCGCAGAAAGTCTTTCAAATCAAAACATTTAATTATACCAGCTGCTGTTCGTGGATACAACTCAGGCACTTAATGACAGCTTGTTGCTTTACCTCTCCGTCCTCAACATGGAACGAAATCCAGGTACGTGGTAAGTAGGGGGCAGAATGAAAAAGAGACGGCTTCCTACCTCTGTTCGTTCTTTTACGTAATTTTAAAGCGTGGTGCAGGTGACCATGCAGAGAAAAATGGTCTTCAATATTTTATCATTTGCCTTGTGACATGAATTACAGTTCTCATGATGTCACAGCGCTCTTCCCACTTCCTGCCTATGTTTATCATTTCTCTTTGGCTGGCTCGCTTGTCTTTCTTTCACCTCCCACCTTCTGAGCTGTATCCCTGCGCAGGTAATGCTGCCCTTTTGATCTTGTGTGGATGAGGGTCTTCCGGGGAGTGTCCCTCCTGGGGGTATGGTCACCTCACAGGCCTGTCTATGCTTGGCTGGACGTTCAGACCCTGGGGTGAGTTCAGCTCTCGGCCGGGAGAGATTCTAAGAGACACCGTCTCGTGGGCTGTTGCCAGTCTCGGTCGGCCCATGAAATCCAGTCTTGCTCGTGATTCTGAGGTTTCCTCTGCATGTTCCTCTGACTTTATCTAGGACCTCCTATTACACCGGGCCACAGCTGGTTCTCTGCTCTCGAGACTGTGGTGGCCGGAGTTCCCAGGCTCCAGTGGAACTTTCGACAACTGGTTTTCTCACACCTCTGATCTTCTTCCCTCTTCTTGGCAACAGGGCGGCGAGACCGATGGCTGCACCTTCGCAGGCCGCTCACAGCTTTGTAAGACCCCAAGTGCTACTTCCCAAAGCATCTGGTCTCCACCGTCGGGATGGATGGTGCTAAGCCAACCAACCTTCACGTCTTCAGGCTCTCGAACTCAACCACTCACTGGGCTTGGTGATGCCTAAGAAACATCCAGAACTTTGTCCCTGCCGCCCCTCCCCAGCTCTACTATAATCATGGATCCCTTTGTAGTGCGTAGAAACGCATATGTGCAAACACTCTCTGTCACACTTCTGGAAATGTTTCGGTGTAGTTCCATTTGCTTTCAGCCAGCATTAAGAAGCACCAGTGGCGTCCCTGGCGGCTCAAAACGGTGAGCATGCAACTGAAAGGGTGGAGGCCATGCAGAGGCTCCGAAGGAGAAAGGTTTGGAGATTTTGTTCTGAAAAATCCGTCACGAAAGACCCCAATTAGCACTGGACACCAGAGTCCAAACTGACTGCGTGCCAACTGGTTGCAAAACGTATTATCCTGCTGGGGAAGTGCAAGAGCTAGAGCCTTGTGGGAGATAAAACTCAGAGAGAAACACAGATAGCAACAATCGCTCTGAGACACACACTCAGAAGAGAGGTAATGCATCAAATGACACCGCAGCGGGGCCAAGGCCAGAACTGGGGCATTGGTGTGATCGGAGAGAGTCTCTGCATTTTAAATGGCAGATGGCTGTGTTTGATGTCAGGCTATTCCCCATCCAGACGTGGCTAAAGACTCAACGAACTATAGAAATGAGCTCTAAAAGTCTAGCCTTAAGACTAACTAACAACAACAATAGCAGCAAAAATTAGGGGCAATAGGCGAGTGGTTTCTCCTGGGCCGTCGCCGACGTAAAGCGGGGCTAAGCAAAGGCGGGACATGGTTCTTTGCCAGTCTTCACCTAATTCACAAATGCTGCCCTCTCTTCAGAGATGACCCCAAACAAAGCAGCCTGGAAACCCTGATCATCTGACGGGAGGGGACACTTTCCAGTGTTGTCCATCGTTTTCTAGGAAAAAGAGTGGGGAAAGTTTGCAGAAAAGACCTGAGACTACTGTCCGTAAAACTGCTGCCTACAAGGTTGGCCCCTGCCTGGCATCTGAGAACTTGAGATTTCAGGAGGGTTCCCACCATGCCTAGAACAGAGCAGAGGGGCACACTGAGCCTCATCTGCTGTGTCAGCATGCATTGTGGTATAGGATGAATACCTGATTTCCTTCCGGGGGTCTGGAATTGGGGTTCACAGCACGCAGAGGGGGTCTCAGGATCTTGGGGCTGGGGTCCATTTGGCCTCATTGTTTCCTCACACCTTTGATGTTCTTCACTCTTCTTAGCAACGCAAAGAAACCAACAATTGTCTCTTACAAGGCCACTCACAAGCTTTGAAGAACTTGGTTGCTACTCACAAAGTATCTTTATCCAGTCCCCTATAAGCCCCCAATGAGCTTGATCTAGCCCCCTATAAATCTTCAATGAGCTCTTCCAGGCCCCTCTAGATCCTCTGGGAGCCTCCTTGGTGGACACCATTCCATACATGCTGTCACAACTCCCCTAGAAGTCCTTGACTTCTCCCAAATGAACCGAGTGTTGGACCACTAACACAGAAACCAATTCAAGATAAAAGGTAGTACCAGAGAGTGGATAGATATGATTCATCTGCCTGTTCTACGGCCTCAATTTCAATGGAATTATTCTTTTTTAAGATTATTTTATTAGCTCTTATAATAATCCATACATCAATTGCATCAAGCATACTTATACATATGTTGCCATCATTATTTTCTAAACACTTTCTATTGAGCCCGTGGAAAACTAGCTTTTTATATCTAAATCATTTTATCATACAATTCCTATCACGATCAATACAATTATTCTTAAAACTCTACATCAATAAGAGAATTAGAACACTACAAATGGATCCACTGGCCCACTAAACTCCTAAGACAATGTGGAACCAGGCTGCCGAAGAAAACCATGGCCCGATGCAGGACTGAGAGTGGTGAGAAGTTCCAGGTTCAGAGTGAACAGAGAGTGGATGAAACAGAGTCTGATCAAGTGGATAACTGAGAAAACTCCAGGCAGAATGACCAAGACAATTGGACCTTTCTCCCAGTGCACTGGGAAATTCATAACAAATGCCCCGCTTAAGTCAACTAGGAGGGGTTTTCAAAAAGCTGACAGGAAAATGAAACTTCAAGATAATGGAATTTTCCCACAAACGTTGTAAAGCCCCCTTCATACACAGCCCACTCACTCTCTCCAGCAATCACAGATGCCCGGTTATGGCAAATAGAACAGGCAGGACAACACGAATTTTCAGACTCCAGATGAGCGCACCAAGTTAGTCACCAAGGTTTTGTTTTGTGCCTCTTTAACAGTTAGAGTCTTGGAAACCCACTGAAGTGGGTTCAGGCTGCTCCCCAGTGCTGCCATGAGTGGCAGTGAGCTCACTGGCAGTGAGCGGACCTGGAGAGACACTGACGACGTCTTCTCCTCACAGAGTCCCAGAGACTGGAAGTTTGCTTCTAGCCAGAAGTGCCTCAGAAGACCAGCCTGGTGATTGACTTCCAAAAATGAGACCATTAAAAACCCTGTAGAATTTGATGAGATGTTAAGTGTGAAACTGACTATTTGCTCTGTAAGTCATCACCTCATTCACGGTACGTTAGTCAGAATGAACTCCGTGGCAACAATGATGGATTTTTTCATCTACGAACAAGCAAATGCCTGATTTTTCTCAATGATATATTGTGAAAGAAAGAAAAAAAGGTAAAGAGCAGTAAACAGCTTGACGTTTTGATTTGCACAAAAAAATGATGGAACTGTGAATTTAATTTCAGATTTGCTGTGTATCCAGGAAGGATTATGTGGAAAGATACATAGAAACTAAGAACAATGGCTGGAAGCTTGCTTCTGGTGTGCAGGGCGACTTGTTAGATAAGAGAAGAAGGATGGCAAGGAGACTTTTCCTTGTACCTCTTCCTACAAAACCGAGATCCTTCCACATTCTAAAATTCAAACTGAAGAAACCTAGGGACCTTGGAAAGGAAACACATGTGTGTGTGATGACCCACACAGACAGCATTGCGCATGTGCACCGAAGACTTGACTGGGCAAAGCCACCACCTGGGTGAACGAGTCAAAGACTATCCCCCCAGAATGCTTGTGTAAATAGCTCATCGTGTGTCATACAGTGTGAACATTTCATATGATATTAGCATGCAGCAGAATTAGAACCATGCTACATGTATTTCTTGTTTAACTCATGGAAAACTCATAGATACAGATTATCTTTAAACATTAAGAGAGGGTTGAGCTCCGGTGGCGTAGTGGTTGTGCACAGGACTGCGGCCCACTGGGATGGAGGTTCAATTCCAGCTCTACAGGAGCAAAGACTGGGCCTCCTACTCCCACCACCAGAGGGCAGTGATGCCAAAAAAAAAACATTGAGAAAAACATATCTAGAAATGATTGAAAATCTAAGAGAACTAACGGAGCTGTTTCATTTAGCATCAGAAAAATGCAAATTAAAATCACAATGTGATACCTACCAGAATGGCTACAATGGAGAAGCAGAAATGACAAAAAAAAAATCACCAAGCATGTGGAATACCTATGCTCCCAGGCTACACAAGTTGGTGAAACTACTTTGGAAACAATTCAGCAACACATACCAACTAAAGCTGGCCATATGCGTACATACAACCTTAGGTCCAGAACCTGCCCAAATGAAATGGGTATATCCATTCACCAAATGACACAATTTTCACAGCAGCACTATTCATTATGGCCCCAAACTTTAAATGAGCCACGCCCCAATCAAGGGAGAACGGGTTACAAACAAAGGGAGACAACAGAATCAAAGAACCACAGTTAGGCTCAAGAACAGAGATGACTCTCACACAGATGGTGCTAATGGAAAGAAGCGGTGGAGGGGGGGGCTATCTACTGCAGGATTCTATTGACGTAGACAGTCACAGTGGGATGAGAGTTTGCATTTCTAACAAGTTCTGAACTGACTGCTGGAATGAAGCAGGCGGACTGCAAGAGCAGATACCTACACTTTATCCTGGATTATGGGCTACAGGACAAAAGTTTATCATTGCCAAGGGGTCACCGAGAAATTTGTGTGGGTATTGATGGTTTACTTCTTATGGGGGATAAAAGAAAACAACAAAAAGTCAGTCAGTCCAAGAAAAGGTGGGTAAGGGGTGGAGGCTGGCAAAAGTGAGCAGAGGAAATAGAAAATGCCAAGGATGGGCTAGACTCACGACTTTCGGCACTCCAAATCCCCATGGGCATGTTAAAACTGTCTATTAAAAGACAAAGATTAAGGAAGAAAGCAAAAATCTGGCTGTCACAAGAGTGACACCTAGAGCAAAACACAGACACATTGGAAATGTGCCAGATTTTTTGATAAAAAGAACAAAGCTGGCATTACAATTTTAGTATTTGACAATATAGAATTAAAAGCTATATAAATAAGTAGGAGAAGATGATGATTTATTCTCAAAAGTTAAAATCCCCGAGAAGTATAACCATGAACTTCTAGGCACATAAAAAGATAGTATATGGCATAAAATATGTTCATTTATATAGAACAAAATACTGCCATGGAGTTAATTTCAGTTCACAGCCACCCTCTAAGACAGAACAGAAACTGCGTCATGGGGTTTCTGAAGTGGACCTCTAGAGATACTGACGGTCTCAACTTTCTGCCTCGCAGAGGCTGCTGGGTTTGAACCACCAGCCTTTTGGTTATCAGGCCACACTTACAGCATGCTGTTACCAGGGATCCTACATGATTATATTGTATGCAAAAACTAATAGAAATAGAGCAACAAAAAAAGAAACCCTATTAGGAATTATAAAGGGAGTTTTTAGCACATCTCACAATCAACAGGTCAAACGGGGGAAAAAAACACAAGGATACAAAAAAAAAAATACCAAAACCCAAACAATGAATTAGTTCATTAGGCTAAAAATTATTTTTTTGCTTTTAATATTCATCTACCTTTTAGCCAGATGACAGAATGGAGTTTACACATAATTCTAGCTACGAAATTCTCTTTTTTAAGGGCTAAGGAAAAAACTTAAAACCTTTTCAAACAAATGCAAGAGTGAAACCAAAATTCAAGAAGGGCACACTAGAGGCACTTTCATATATTACAAACACCGAATTTACATCGTTGAAGGGAAAAGCTAAAGAACGTGCTTCACGGAGAAGGAAAGTGATTCAGAGAAGAGTGGCCCTGCTGGGAACAGAAGCTGAGAGGGATGGAAGTGACATCAGTAGCTACCTCTGGTACTTACTGATCTGGAAATGAATGATAACAACCACAGCAGCAATAGTGCCTAATTTGAAGGGTGGAAAGTAAAAGTAAAAAAGGAGTGAACACCAAATGGGAGGTGATTAGTACAAAAATGAAGAGTCCTTGATTGGGTTATGAGGAAGACTAATAATAATGGTTTAAGCTTTCATTCAAACGGCTAGTACTTAAACAAAATAAATTCAAATTAGGTAGAAAGAAAAAGAAATATTAAAAAAAAACTTGATGACCAAGAAAGTTAAAAATAAATAAACTGAAAACCTGGTTCTTTGAAGGGCCTAGGAGAATTAACAAGTAAGTGTAATCATAAGAATAAAATTAAGAAAAAGAACCTCCCTAAAAAGCATTAGCAAGAAAGAGAATATTTCACAGGCATGGAAGAGCTTTTATTTGTTTGTCTGTTTTTATAAGCAAATATTAACATATACTAAACTTCAATAATATTAATGAGACTGTGGGAAAACATAAAACACCAAGTTGACTTGGAAGAAACAGCAAGCCTGATAAAATCAGTAATAATTGAAAAACTAGAAACAAAATTCCTGGGTTAAAAAAATTAATAGCAGCCAGCAATAGCACACCAGACAATTTGCAGTCAGATTTTGTCAAGTTTCAAGGGAAAAAACACAAATCTATTTTTCAGAGTACAGAAGATGATGGGAAGTTTCAAACGGAACCAATGAGGATATCCTATGCCTAATAATGAACCCAGTTAAAAACAAATATACATACTAAGCTCTTTTAAAAAATTAAAACCCCAAAACCCAAATTGGGTTTATTGGGGGTTCTTACATCTCATCACAATCCATACAATCACCCATTGTGTCAGGCACATTTGTACATATGATGCCATCATCATTTTCAAAGCATTTTCTTTCCACCTGAGTTCTTTATATCATTTTTCCTCTTCCCCCTCCCGTCCATCCTCCCTCATGAACCCTTGATAAGTTATAGATTATTATTAGATTATTACTTTATATCTTAAATCGTCCTCTGTTAGCCTTCACCCACTATTCTGTTGTTCATCCCCTTGAGAGGGTGTTAATATGTGCATCCTTGTGATGGATTCCCCCTTGCTCTCCCTTATCCTCCTGGTATGTCTAGTCTCATTGTTGACCCTGAGGGGTTATCTATCCTGGATTCCCTGTGTTGCAGGGGCTCTTATCTGTAGCAGTGTGCATGTTCTGGTCTAATCCAATTTGTAAGGTAGAATTGAGGTCATGATGGGGGGGGGGTGGCAGGCGAAGAAAGCGTTAAGGAAATGAAGGAAAGTTGCGTGTTTCATCAGTGCTACACTGCACCCTGAATGGCTCATCACTCCCTTGAGACCCTTCTGTGTGGGGATGTCCAATTGTGTACAGATGAGTGTGGGTCTCCAGCCCACCCCTCCCATTCACACTGGGTATGATTTTGTTCTGGGTCTTAGATGCCTGATAACTGATCCCATCAACACCTCATGATCACGCAGACTGGCATGCTTCTCTCATGGGGGCTTTGTTGCTTCTCAGCTAGATAGATGGTCGCTTGTTTCCATTTGTTTATCTCTAAGCCTTTAAGAACCCAGATGCTATATCTTTTCATAGCTGGGCACCAAAGCTTTCTTCACCACATTTGCTTATGCATACATTTGTTTTCAAGGAACATGTCTAGAAGGTGAGGATCATAGAATGTCGGGTTATTAGAAAAAAGTGTTCTTGTGTTGAGGGAGTATTTGAGTTTAGGCCCAAGGTCTATCTGCAACCTTAATTCTTAACATATAGATATAAACACATAAATCTATTCCCCTCTTGTTATATATAAATATATTTACATGTGTACATGGCTGTATATACACCTCTATAAATGTCCTTTGCCTCCTGATTCTTTCCTCTATTTCCTTTTACTTTCCTCTTGTCTCACCATTACGTTCTACCTTCAGTTGTGTTTAGTAATTCCTCGCTGCTACATTGCCCTTGATTGAGTGCCACCAAGCATCCTATGCCCTTCTCTCCATTGATTTTAGTTCACTTGTTGTTCCCTTGGGTTGATTCTGCCCCCGCTTCCTTTCTCCTACTCCCATATCCCCTAGCCCCCACCCCAACCATCGGTCCCATTCTTATCATCTCCAAATTGTTTATCCAGCCTATCTTAGCTAGATAGACATGCAGAGATATTGGTAAGTGCAAAGATCCGGCAGAGCCAAACAAAACAACAAAGGAAGTAAAAAGTGAACAAAGCAATAACAACAACAAAAACTAATAACAATAACAAAAAGAAAGCCACTGCCCAAAATGGAAAAACCTCTAAATAGCTCAAGATCTGTTTGTTGACTTTTACGAGTGCTTTCCAGTCGAGTCTGAGGGGGTGCCACACTCTGCCTCCAAAGTCTATTTTTGGTATTCCCTGGGGATTTCATCACTCTGCTCTCCTTGCTGCTCTGCTGCCTGCCTGCAGTGTTTCGCCCCAGTGTGAGGGGGTCAGACCGGGCACATCCTGCACTGTGTCTGCAGCGCTGTCCCATACTAAGCTCTGAATGTTAGCTCATTCAATCCATTAGAATGCCTCACACCCTAAAAATGTACGTTAAATTACTCCACAATAAAAACAGATAACCTTGCAACGTGATCACCTATGTTAGCAAATTTAAGGAGGATAAACTACATAGTCAGAACAATGAATGCCACACAAAGGCAGTAAAGAAAATTCAAAAGCTATTTCTTTTAAATATTAAAAAGTAGGCATAAATGGAAATGCACATGACATAATAAAGAAAATACTTCATGAGAACACTGGGGGCATTCCTCTGGAATTAACCCCAAGGCAAAGATGTCTAAGATCCCACAAGATACAGAGTGGGCAATAGAAGAAGAAATAAGAAATACAGACACTAGAAAGAGACATCTGTTGTTTCTTACCTGAGATGGTTTTCCTAGAGCAGCCAAACAACTAACAACGGCCAGTTTTCTTGTAGAGGGCTCCATATTTGATCTCGCTTGAGCACCAAATTAAACTTCCTTGGTTGAGAGCTAACCATGCAAAGCCATTTTCTGTGTCATTCTCCATGACCTGCCTTGTGCCTCTCCTCCCCCATCTTAAAACGTTAATGGCATCATGTTTAAAATGGATAACGAAATCTTCTGCAACTAAGGATTGCGTTTACTCTGCTCGAAAACACGTTATCTCTTGCCTCCAGCTACTGCCGTTAAGGGCTAAGCATTTCAACCAGTCTGACATAATTCTTCCGGTAGAGGGCAAGAAAGAGTACCTGAAAGTCATATTTTTCAAACTGTGTACTGCTTATTATGGAAACTTACGTGCTGGCAAATGGAGGTCCCACAAAAATAAAAATCAGATATCCAGGGTCAAACTTCCTTGTTTTTTTTTTTTTTTCAAAATGCATAGGAAGCTAATTTTCTTTCTTAAGATCCTTGGGAGGCTGTCACTGTTGCATTCCACGACAAGCCTCACCATTCCTTATAGCTTCAGAATGGTCCTCCGGGCTCCGGGCTCGCCCGCTGCCCTGCGTGGTGGCCCCAGGGCAGGACGAAGGCCGGGAGCTCGTGGTCACGGAGGCCAGCCGGGGCTCTCTCGTCGGTCCGACATCGCACTGCACCCCACGGAGGAGCACCGGGCGGGGGGCTCCACCGCTCTGGCAGCCCAGGCCCGCACCACGCACCTGTCCCACGGCGCTGAGCGGGCCGGGCCGGGCCGGGGTCGCCTCCTGGGCTGCAGTCGTCGGGACCACTTGGCCCTGCATCACGAGTTGCTGCGCCAATCACCCAGGGAGGGGGGCAACCACCTGCCACCTGCCACTGCGACAGCCAGCCCGCATCCCACCACGCGGGGTCCCGGCGAGCGCAGGCAGGTGGTCCTTCGCGGGCTGGGGACAGGACGCGCCGCGCAAACCCGGACCCGGACCCGGACCCGGACCCGGACCCGGACCCCGGCGGCGACGACGGCAGCCGCGTCTCCCCCACGCCGCGGACAGTCGGGCTCCCCCGCACCCGACCCCCGGATCCCCACGCCGAGAAAGGGACGCGGTGGAGGCGCAGGGGAGCAGCGACCACTCACCGGCCCCCTCTGCTCGCGCCCGGTTCCCGCCGCAGCCCGCAGCAGCAGCAGCACTCCCCTGCGCGCCGCTCTGGATGCTCGCAAAGGTCCCCGCGATCCTGCCGGAGCCACCCCCGCAAGCCACCGCCAGGGGTCGCGCGCAAGTGCCGCGGGGTGCCCTGGGAGATGTAGTCCACGTGCCCCTGCCCCTTCACCGCGAACCCTCTCGGTGAGCTTGCTAGGCTCCTGCTTGGCTTTGCCTCCTCCCAGCGCTCAGCCTGCACCCTTGGCCAATGAATGTGGGAAGTCTCTAACCAAGGCGCGGGCTCCCTCTTCTCGCTCTAAACCAGGGTTCCCAGAGTGTGGCCCCAGACCTGCTGCCACACGATCATCTCAGAACTGGTCAGGAATGCCAATGCTCAGCCTATGGTAGCTCGTTGTTTATTGAATTAAAGGCTCTGGGAGGGCTGTGCCTTTTCGCACGACCTGCAAATGATTCTGATGTAGTCTCCAATTTGCCTCAGACACTCCCCTAAGGAACCATATTGTACCTGTGGCACTTGTTACACGACCGTTTCTGAGTACATTGGTGAAGACCAAAACGTTGATATCCCCTGTCCAGACCTCCCGGCTTGCCACCACCACCATTGCCCAGAGGTCCATGGCACGTTTCCCTGGGATGCCTCAGAGGCACCTCAAGGTCGATAGGGCCAATCCCAACTCATGGCCTGCCCTTCCCTCGGTGGGGGTCTGTTGACATGGAAGTTGCCTAGGGCCTTTGAAAGCCAGGGTGAAAGGACATGACCCTGAATGGTGTTTGAGGGCATGAAGAGCAACTGAAAGGGGAGAGATGGAGTCAGGGAGAAAAAAACCACCGCTTCAGGATTTGGTAGTAAATGAGAGGAGAGGTTTTAGATGTTGGAGGTGATTATATATCGAAAGAGAGTATTTGAAAGATCAGAGAAACTTCAGCATGTATAAGTTTTTTAGGCGACTCAGAACAAAACAAGCTCCTGTGAGGCAAAGGTTAAAAGTATCCATCCCAATTATCCAACTTTTCCAATCACCTTTACCACTCCATCACCTTGAAGATCAACTCCTCTTCCCCTTAGTAGTACTAAAGCTTAGTAACCTCTCTCGCACCTTTGGGTTCTATAATTCACTGCAATGTCTAACAGAACTCATGAAGTGTCAAGGAAATGGCTCATGTTGTGGGGACTTAAAGTCCCAAATCCATGTGCTCCGTGTCAGTTTGGGGGCCTTTCCTGACAAACATGGTTGCAGTGGCTGATAAGCCCAAATCAGCAGATTATAGGTCACAGGCTCACAAGATGGTAACAGCCAGTGAATCAACTGGTTCAACTTCCAAGAACCAGGTATCAAATGATGAGGAGCTAGATGCAACATTCATAGCACCTTCAAGATTCATAGCAAGAGAGAGAACTTTGCCAGAGCATTCATATATATTGAATATCCTCCTTAAAAAATCTCCTTTTATGAGCAAGGGGTTAAAAGGGTTGCGAGGGTAGGGATTTGAGTTACACCCTCTGGTGATTCAAGATGCCCCTCACTGCAGTCCTGCCACATTAATAAAATGGAAAACTCACTCAAGGATGGAACCATAACGGAAGGTATGAAGACTAAGGTCTATCACACACAACAAAGTGAGGAGCTATAGCTCAGAGGGTGCTATTAGGTAGTTACCTGCACAGCAGAATGTATGCTTACGTATACATTGCAATGTGTGCTTATGAAAAGAATCCAGTTGAGAAGGAACCTGTTGTCCCATAAAGAAAAGAAAACTATATTTAGTATTCTATGGTTCTGGGCATTCTGTGCTCATGAATCAGAAAACTTGCTATTGTCAAGATGTCAATGCTACTGAAAGAAATCCATGAGCATGATCTCCAGCAAAACACCAACACCTTACTTTGCAAAAACCCCTCAAATTAAGGTAGAACTGCAAAGGGCCCTGAATCACCAAAGCCATCTTGAAAGTGAAGAATGAAGTAAGAAGATTCTCACTTTCTAATCTCAAAATGCATCATAGAACTGCAATCATCACAGCAGTCTGATATTGGTATAATTATAGGTGTATTTTAAAAAGCGGAATGAAATGGGGTGTCAGAGTTAAATTCATGAATCTATGGATAATTAAGAATCAACAAGGGTGCTAAATTAATTAAGAGACTGGTGGGAAATAATCTCTTTACTACATGGTACTGAAACAAATGGATTGTTTCATGCATGTAGACTTAAACGTATACAATGTACCATATATAAACACTAACCTCAAATAGATCTAAGAACTAAATACATGACCTAGACACATCAAAGTCTTTGAAGAAAGCATAGGGATAATGTTTCAGGACTTAGTCTCCAACACTATAGTCAAGCCTGGCATCAAGAGTACAAATAACAAAAGACAAGATAGATAAATGGGATCTAACCCAATTTGAAAATGTCTGTACCACAAAGGGAAAAGACAATCTAGAGAACATGGGGAAAAAATGTGAAAGCCATATATAAGATAAGGATCCTGGTGGCATATTGGGTTATGTGTTAAGTTGCTAACAGCAAGGTCAGTACTTTGAAACCACCCGCCACTCCTCAGAAGAAGGATGAAGATTTCCACTCCTGTAAAGAGTTAAAGTCTTGGAAACCCACAAGAGCAGAACTGACCTGGTGGCAGCGAGTTTGAGTTTTCTGTCGATGTCGATTCCGTCGCAGTGAGTGCTGCTAGGTCAATTCCGACTCGTGACTGCTCAGAGTAACGGGTGGGACTTTGCCCGGCTACAGCCATTGCAGGGGCCGACTGCCACGTCTTTCTCCTGAAGACTCAACGGGCAGCTCAAGACATCAAGCTTTCCTTTGTCCTAACGGTCATTTCACTGGGACTCTTACAACTCTTATAGTAATCCATACATCAATTGTATCAAGCATATTTGTACATGTGTTGCCCTCATTATTTTCTAAACATTTGCTTTCTATTTGAGCCCTTGGGAGTAACTTCTCTTTTTTCCCCTTGCCTTCTTTGCTCCCACTCTTGTGACCCCCCTCGGTAAATTATAAATTATTATCATTTTCATATCTTTTGGGGGGCATCACTGCCCTCTGGTGGGAGTAGGAGGCCCAGCCTTGCACCTGGAGAGCTGCTGCTGGATTTAAACCTCCAGTCAGTGGGCCGCAGTCTCACACTCAACCACTACACCACCAGGGCTCAGCCCCATTTTCTTTCTTTTTTTTTTTTTGGGGGGGGGGGCATCCCTCTGGTGGTCGTGGGAGCTACCCAGCGCTGCTCGTGAGAGCTTCCGCTGGATTTGAACTGCCAAGCTTGTGGGCCACAGTCCTGCACTCAACCACTTACACCACCGGGGCTCAGCGAGATTATAGTTTAATAAGAGTTACCAGGGCCAGCAAAGAGAGGAGGAGAGGAGTTTCACTGTTTAGGTAGTTTTGTTTATGTGGCCTGAAATTTAGTATCAGATATTGGCGGTGATTTCACAACCTAATTGATTAATTGGTTTTGTCGAATTGTACACCTGAAAGCGGTTGAATCGCCCAATATTGTGTTCTTTTTTTTAAATGTATTCGTTATATTTCTACAATAAAGATGTTTAAAGTATTAAAAAGTACTAATTGTGTAATGCAGTCATATGACTCTTCTAGGTGTAGTCTGTAACTTTCACCTGAGGAGTCTGGAACAGGGAAGGTGGGACATATGCTAACAGGGTTATATGAGTCCGCGATGTATGCCTGCTTGTAAAAACATGGAACTCTAATCTGGGGGGTGGTCGATTTTGTCGTCCTGCTGGATTTAAAATGAGTCATCCTGGAGGCAAAAGTGGGTGCCCAGTATTACCAAGAAGGAAAATCCAGGAGTGGAGAGTGCCTTCAGACCTCGAGGTCCCTGTGCACCGAACCACGTAGACACAGGGCCAGCAATCTGTGACATCGGTGAAGTGGCAGAGGAGGGGCGGCGGCCGAGCAGTAGGAGAAAGCGCACAGGACAGAGCAGTAGGCTTCAGGGGGCACAGAGTGAGCGAGCTGAGCGCCTGAAGGAAGGAGGCTCTCCTGTGGAGGGGGCGTCTCGAGGACACACTCAGCAGAGTTAAGACTGCTCACTCACAGAGCTGGAGCTGCACCCTTTTGCCCCTTGGGCATTTGTCAGCAGTGCTAAAAGAGATTCCATGATTCAAGCAGAGCGGGAGCCCGGGGACCATGTGGCTGGGAGGCCAAGGATCAGAGAAAGACATGCCCGTAGTCCCAGCTGAGAAGAGTCTGTCTCCCTTAGAAGATGTGTACTCTGACAACCTGATCAAGTTTCCTAATAGATCCCATAATTGTGAGCTCCGTCTGTGAGTTCCATGCAATGATTGGAACCTATCATGGAGCCTAGCAGAGAAGTAGCGTGCCCTGGAAGGGACAATTGGTGTCAGAATTGGTAGAGTTGGAAAGGGTAGAGGCATCAATTCCCATAGGGACTGCTTTAGGCTGATCAACTTGAGTCTCCTTCCCCCTGTGCCATCATTCTTCCCCATCTGCTTCCTGAGGAAACTGTGCCTATCGGGGTGGGGAGGTGGGAGCCGCAGCACAAGGAGAGGATGACACCAGACTAGTTGCATTCACCTCAGCAACTTTGCTCTCTAGGGAACATTTAGACAGCGATCTGGCCAACCGACGGGAAAAGAGCCATATTTTCACCCATTCCAAAGAAAAGTGACCCAACAGAATGTGCAAATTAAAAAGAATATCATGGATAACATACTGTAACAAAAGTAAAATTTTACCGATGATCATCCAACGGTGGCTGCAGCAGCACATTGACAGGGAGCGGCCAGAGGTTCAGGTCGGATCCAGAAGCAGACATGGAATGAGAGGGACCTTTCCTGACGCCAGACAGATCTTGGATGGAATGCCAGAAAGAGGTTTACTTGTTTTGTGTTGAATATGTAAGTGCATTCAACTGTGGGGATCTGTCTCGGGCATGCAAAAAGGACCAAGTCCTGAGACATGTTATGATGCTGAATTCACACATGTATTCATCAAAGGAATAGCACCTTTGATAGTCAGTATATATTCGAACTTAAACTCTGGCACACACCGTCACCCATTGGGTAACACATCACAGGTGGCACGGAGCTCCCAGTGGCGTGGTGTCCTCTCTACGTGGAAGAAGCGTGAAGCTTGTCTGCCACCGGTGGAGCCTTTATACATCGAAGTCAACAAATTTGCTTCCTGCACATGACGTCAATGGCCCTGTCTGGTGGTTTGGACAAGTCCTACCAGTGGGCCTCTGAAGTTTGTTTACTTGTACAAATAGCATGACTCTGCGTCCCTCGCCTTGTACTTGTCTTTCACTGCACTTGCTCACATTCAAAGCAAAATTAAAGCAAGAATATCTAAAAGTTTAAAGTAAAACAAAGTGGAGTCTGTCTTGCTCCTGTCAGACTCATAACAAACTTTGGATAACATTCAGAAGCATGCGAATTTCAGAACACACATCATTGTGCTTCTGAAAAACCTGAATACAGAGCTGGTGGCACAGAAGTTATGAGGTGGGCTCCTAACCTCGAGGTCAGTAGTTTGAACCCCCCAACCACACCTTGGCCTTCTAATCCTGTAGACCTACAGTCTTAGAAACTCATAGGGGCAGTACCACCCCTATCGTACAGGTCACAGTGAGTCAGCCTCAACTCGATGGCAGTGAGGACAGAGACCAAAAGGGGGTTCTTTGAACAGAACAGGGGAACAGCAAACTTACTCACTCACTGCCAACCACTGCACCTCCAGGCCCCTGTGCGGGGATACTGCACATGTTAACACCAGTAAAAGTGTGCATCCGGGTTGTATTCTTTCTTGATACTCTATCTGTACATACTAAACAAACACTCTGAGAAGCTGGGTGATACGAAAACGGATTGCACCATGCAGATGACACGACTTTGCTTGCTGAAAGCCACGATAATTTGAAGCTTTGGCTATTGAAGACCAAAGACTATAAAGGTCAGTACAGATTCTAACTCAACTGAAAGAAAACAAAACTCCTCACAACTGGACCAATAAACAGCATCACGACTTGAAGTTGTCAAGGCCTGGGTTTTGCTTGAATCCAAAGTCATGGAAGCGGCGAGAGGCATTGGGTAAGTCTACTGCACAGACCCTCTTCCCAGGGTTGAAGAGCAATGACGTTGCTTTGAAGACTACGGTGCATCTGCCCCAAGCCACGGGGTTTTATTTTTATAATAGTTTTATCGACATATAATGCATATATCATACAAGTCAATAGTTCCATCATAATTTAAAAGTTTTGTACAATCATCACTATAATCAGTTCTAGAACATTTTCTCCCTTTTGTATTCATTTTTATTGGCTTCCCATTTCTTCCAACCTC